>OMKR01045227.1:11038-21450 GCA_900302355.1 Cyttopsis rosea | reverse complement strand
CACAAATTCTCCTCGAAATCTTGAAATCTGTTTTCATTTTATTACCAGTTTGTTACCTGTTGTAACAACATCAATAGAAAAATATTTGCATACTTGATTAAATAAAAATAGTTTTGAGGAACAGAAACAAATCTGCATTGGAAACAATGACATTTTGGCAACCCATTGGACGATTTCCACCATGTCTTCCTTAATTTGAGGATTAACATTTTAAAAGGTCAATATAGAACCTCGCCGAAAACTATTTCCAGAGAACAGAGGAAGGTCAAACCGCTTTTGTTTATTTTAGTATTTTTTCTTTAGTATCTGCTTAGGGTCTGTGGAGATTTGGCTGCAGCCGCTAGAGATTTTTCTTATATTTATCTATTTATTTCTGAGAAATACATTAACAACATCGAAATACAATAAGTAAATGCAACAGAATACAGCTTTTGATTTTAGGCCGACAGAGGAGTAAAAAACTGAAAGTCATAGTATGAAGTGTGTGAAGTGTCGGTATCTGGTCTATCCATTACTGAAGCCAATTATAATGAGCTCACCATGCCAAGTGTTTGGTGTTAGGAATTAATTTAAGAGTTGTTTGTTATTAAGACTTTAAATATGTCTCCCGAGGATGCTCAAACTAACATCCTGCAGGAAAGTGTCGAAGACTGGAGGATGTTCGAATATTGGATGTCAATACACATTCTCCTAATTTAGCAGCTTAATACTTAAGAGGTTTTCCTTAAGCTCATAAGAACTGCATAAAGCACCTAATTAAGTACAAAAAGCACTTAAAAACAAACAACAAAAAATACAGCAACTCCCCTGCCCTGCAGATTTCTCCGTCCTTAGATGCAAAGTGGTGTTCCCTAATTGGGGCCAACGATGCTCAAATCATCATCTTTTATCTGACTACACCCCAATTACACCATTTCACCAATTTAAAGAGGACTGGGATGAAAAATCTGTTCGACTCTGGTCTTTTTTTTCCCGACGAGGACGGCAACGTACTGTAGTGCACGATAACTTCAAGAGAGATTAATGGAATAAAGCACTCCCCTGCCCTCGCATTTCTTATTACATCAATCCATGTTTCCTGGGAGTAGTGTTTGAGGATTTCAAAAGTTTCCAATATCAATTCAAGTACAGGATTTGTCATGTAGTTTACGCTTTTTGTTCTGTGGTTCATCTGACTCATTACTACAATGAAATACTTAGATATATTTACTGGTAAATATGTTATATTAATTACTATTTATTTATTATTTCATTATTATTGTTGATTATATACTACTACTACTACAAATAATAATAATAATAATAATAATAATAATAATAATAATAATAATAATAATAATAATAATAATAATACAGGAATCGTATTTACTACATTATGTGTATGTTCACAACTCAAATTTAAATATTCATGCTTGGAACCTTGGAGGCAGATGCTGGACCTGTAAATAAACCAAATGAAGAACAGAGAAGAAGAAAAAAGTCGGCACACCGCAGCTCCGCCTTTTGCAAATTTATATCAGCGCCCACAGAAGCAACAATTAATTTGGGAACTGTGGATGCTGGAATATTTGAATAGCTCCTCAGGGGTGATGGCTCAGCAGCGAAGCCATGGAGCCATAGTTTGGGATTACTGCAGCAGGTGAATATGTAGACTGGAGGTGGCTGGTGGTGCCATGCCCACCCTTTTGAACCATTGTATTGAAATTTGTGTCACTAATCGTTTGATTCGCACGTGAGTGACACCTGCTGGTGGAGTGGAGGTGGTGCAGCGTGCAGTCAGGCGAGGAAGGATGTGACTCTCCACGCTCCATGCGCATGTGAGTCATTGAGATTGATTTTATGTAGCCGAACTTGTCTGTACCGTTGTTTCAGAAAGAGGTCGGTCCAGTCCATGAAGCATATGTGTTTCTACAGTGCTCTTTAAAGAAAAGATCCACTTCGAGCTGGCTGTCGTCATCGAGTTGGTATGACGGGTACCAACTACTACAGCGCATAGCGAGTGATGCGTCGTTCCAGCCGTTCTTCTAAAAGACTGCTCTGGTCAAACCAAACCAGTCATGTGGTTCAGGCCCGAATGAAGCAGCCAAGGGGTTCAAAGGTCACCGATCCAGGACAGGCTTTTTGGACATTCTACATGGCCATTCCACTTCTTAGTGTGTCATCTTGGTAGTTTTCTGGTACTTTCACACACACACACACACCACAGATAAACATGCTGTCTAAACACATGTATAACTAGCGTGGATTATATATTGTAGAATATATAGTAGAATAGCGGTTAAAATGAAAGTGAAAGTTGTTTTTTTTGCATTACTTCATAAAGTAGAAGTCCAGGTTTGCCCCAGGATGTTGGGAACGCGTTGCTCTCCTGTGGTTCTGCCAACTGCAACTGGCGTTTGATTTTCGCCATGTGGAATATTCGTCAGTCGACTACAGTATACTGTAGCTGCTCCTGTTGCTGCAATGCAGGGGTTTCCACTAACCACTAACCACTAACCGCTGTACAATGCAACGCCTCTATCTGGGAAATGAAGACTGGTTGACATGGCAAAGTCGGGACCTGATGCATTGTTTGGTTTTTTAGAAACTCAAACCACAATGAAAGGTGAAAAGTGGATGTCATGCTCTCATTAAGGAGCATTAAAGGTGCAGTGTGTAGAATGTAGTGGCATCTAGCGGAACGAAGAGAAGAAATGGAATATTATATCCATAAGTATGTATTAATTAGTGTATAATCCCATGAAAATAAGAATCGTTGTGTTTTCGCTACCTTAGAATGAGCCGTTTATATCTACATGGGGAGCGGGTCGCCTCCACGGAGCGCGCCATGTTGCACCGCCATGTTTCTACAGTAGTTTTTTTTATCACTTACTTTACTTGTTCTCTGGTTGTTTTACATTTAATTAAAGCAGTGACCTATGACTGTGAAGTGCTGTACGTATTAAAACTGTACGCTCCATTTAGTAAAATCTGACGAATTGTATGTTTTTTATAAGTCAGCCTGTATGGGCCTGACTGCCCACCATGAACACAGAAAGTGTATTTTCGAATTCAGACTTACTCCGTATCAACATTTTTCGAAAGGAACCAATCGTAGGGGATGCAAGTGTAAGAAGCATATAAATATGATGTGACAGTAAAAATAAATAAATTACTTGAGACTTGTTGGAGGGAGAAAACAAGAGAAGACAAGTAGAATAGAATAGAGGAGGAGATGTGCTTTAGTTGGGAGGTCATGTTGGGCCCCGCATAGAAATATGTGTCCAACAGAAAATAGGAACTCATTCTGCGGTGACAATTATTGCCTCCTTGAAAACAAAATAACAGTAGTATTTGATAGAACGTATTAATTTGTGCTTTTGAAACGATCCCTTTGTCCCCGATTTTCAAATGCACTTGAACAACTCTGTACGCAAGTCCTTCCTCCATAGGAAGGCCGAGAGTACGTATCCTCAGAATGGCTTTTCTCCAAAGCCGCTATGGGCGTAGCCTTGACTGGGTAAATACGAAGTTATAAACACATATATAAAGCTGTCATCGGCTTAGCTGCGTGAATTTGTGGCTGCTTTAATACATTAAACACATCTCCTTCTGGGACCATTAGGAGAAGCAGCGGAGCCTGCAGCATTCCCTTTAAACTCTCAGTTTGCTGTTATAATTCAGAGTGAATCATCTTGTTGTGACTCTCTCATAAGAGCATCTTCCCGCACTCAAGGGAATGATTTGCTTCTCGAGTGGTTTCTTTTTATAATTTTTTTTTTTTTTTTTTTAAAGAACCCATATTTATCCAGAGAAGGTTTGAGGAGCTTTATTTTTCCCCGTCAACACAGGGAACCAGCGGTCGCGGCTCCGCCGTCCCGATCTTGAAGCCCACGTCAAAGCCACTGCTCTCTGCTCTGCCTGTTCTTATAATGAAACAAGAGATTTTGAGACAGACCCTCTCTGGTGATCGCTCCATCCTGTCACTTATAACCGTCGCTAATCGCTATATAATGGGTAAAGTAATTGCGCCGATTATGTTAATATCATTTTAAAGAGAAGTAGTTACTGTAAGTGTGCCACAGAGAGTGTCTTCTCAACACACGCTGTATAAAGAGACGCTGCCTGACATTTGTCACCTGGATGAACCCCGGGAGGCACCGGTTAGAGAACCTGCTGTGTTTAGGGCTGGCGGAGGAAACGCTCAATATCTATCAGAGAGACAGGTTCTACAGTCCCTTCCGGGCAAGAGATAGCATAGCTGCTGTGGGATAGGGCGAGCCCAAAAAGATAGACTCTTCAAATCTGGTGAGTCAGTGAAGTTTCCCAGCAGGGTAAAAGGAGGATCACCATCAGTTTGGCTAAGAAAATATTATGATTTGTGAGATGACCTATTATTGGTCTGGACGTATCCATTTCTAAAAGCATGGACTATGAAAATAAAGAAAGCTCAATAGACATTCAGGGGCCTATTGTGTCCTAAAACGATTCCCCACACCGTTATGCCTCCACCACGAGCCTGTACAGTTGAGAAAAAGCAGAATGGATCCACCATCTAAATGTCCCAGCAGAAATGTACTAATTTGACATGGAACTCCGGTTTCATGTATTTGATGTGTCAGTTGTATCCCAGTGTGCATTCAATTGCCACTAGTCGGCAAGAATAGTTCAACAGGAGGAAATTAGAGTTGACCAATCTGAACCTCATTCCCACGCTTTCCTATCTAGAAAGTCCGGAATGCCCTTGTCAAAAAGGAGGGAGCGCAGGACCCCTCTGGTCATTGGTCTGTCGAGTTGTCAATCAAATTGTCAATTGAACTGCCAGGGAAGTGCAGCATGTGGCCCGGATGGAAACCATGCTGTTTCGGATGCAAACTCCAATTCCAATTCCAATGGGTATATTCTGGATAGCAATCCACACACTGTTGGCCACGATTAGAAAACTGGACTTTTCTCAAAACCTGTTGGTAAACACACAAGTACGTCCCAGCGCGTCAACAACCAGGCGTTGTGGTCGTTTCAAAGGCCAAACTTGAATAATCGCACAAGTTTGCACTACTGTTTGATCTCCTCAAGAGAAACACTGGAGCTTCAGGATTTGACCATTGAGGAAGGGTTCAAACACTCAAAATCTATTTGCTTAGTAATTTCCATCAGCTCAATAGTACATCCAGACACAACATATTAAAGGTGCATTGTGTAGAATTTAGTGGAAATGAAAATAAGAATCATATAAGAATAAGTGTTTTTCTTACCTTAGAATGAGCCGTTTATATCTCCACGGACGCCGGCAACTTGCACCACCATGTTTCTACAGTAGCCCAGAACAGACAAACCAAACACTGGCTCTAGAGAGGGACTTTTGCGTTTCTTGCGAGTTTCGCGGCCACCGTAGATTCTCCTACATGGACACGGAGGGGAATTCAGTTGGTTGCAATCTGCAACCTCACTGCTAGTGGCCGCTAAATTCTACACACTTCACCTTTAAGCCTGATTCATTAACAAGCGATTCCCTCCTCCAGGGCCGTCAGATCCCAGCGGCAGCTGTGGAAACGTGCCTCAAGGAGCTGTGGGGGATTTAGGGAATGGATTCCGGGAGCTTCAGCGGGACATATGTTTGCCAACTCTTGAAGCACCAAGGTGAAGCTCTCGACTGTTGAAGTTGTACGGATTCTTAAATAAACCCAGATCTATTTAAACCACATGATTGAGTTCCACAGCCCAAACTGGCGTTGGCTTATAATTCTGCTCAAGGTCTGAGTGGTTTAATAACTGGTAGATTCACCTAAAGTGCCGCTAAACCGAGGAGTCCAGGACAGTTAAAGCGCTCTGACAACTAAATCCTCGGCCTTCCATTGTTTGTTCGAGCGCTGCACGGCAGTTATCAGTATTCACATTCACTGCTTCCAATCACGGATGCTCCAGTCCTGTTATTTCAGCAAAATGGTGAAATGGGTGCAGCGGATCAAGTTTCAAGTTTATTGTCAAATAATTGATAACAATGCAAACATCAGCAATGTGCAATGAGAGCCAACTCAACTTTACATAATAAGTAGGATAGGGGCATAGTCGTGATTAAAATAAAACAGTATTTAAAAACAGAATTTAGACAGTATTTAAACAGTATTAAAAACAGCAGCCAAGTGTGTGGGGGGTAATGGACCAATCACTGTAGTACATTATGTGTGTATGGTGTGTGTGCAAGTAGTGTCATCAGTTCAGTAGCCTGATCGCTTGCGGGCAAAAACTGTCTGCTGGTTCGGGATCGGATGCTCCTGTACCGCCAGGAGCCTGAAAAGTCTATGGTTGGGATGGCTGGGGTCAGAGAGGATCCGCTGTACAGCTGCGCAGCTCAGTTCTGGTACAGGCTGGAGTGTAGTCCTCTGCATTAATCTTCTCTAATGATTTTTTTAAACCATGTCATGGGTGTCAAGGTTCCTGAAAGTCCTGGGAGTGTGTTTAGTTGTTGTAGTCATGTAATATGGAATGGGAGAACATTTTAAAATCTCATTATGGAAAGTTACATTCGATTTTTTCTTATTAAACTGGGATGGTTGGAGAAGATATGGTCTATGACAAGTGTTAAGTTTCACAGTTTCTAATGTACCATGCAGATAGATAGATAGATAGATAGATAGATAGATAGATAGATAGATAGATAGATAGATAGATAGATAGATAGATAGATAGATAGATAGATAGATAGATAGATAGCATTCCTCCAGTTATATAGTGAAAGTGAAATGGATCAAACTTCACTCATCTCTAAAAGCACTTTGTCCACAGTGGAACTAAACCTCCCATAATGCCACAGCAGTCTCCCACACCAAATTTAAGCCATCCTCGCAGATTTGATGTGAAAAACTCCCTCAAATTGCCTCTCGTGCTGGTTATAATAGTATCACTCCACAATAGGAACACCTCGGCCTCAGCAAGTCGTAGGATCTTCGAATCGAGTTATTCACATCGAATTTAGGAATTGACTCTACCACAGACCGCCATGGAATTACCTGCAATTTCGGGTTACATCCCTCGGTTTACCCCCACTGCTTCCAGAGAATATACCTCATACCCAGTAAAGGTTGATTTACCTTTAAAATCCTTTTTTTCCCTTTTTTTTTAAATATTGATTAACAACATCGCAGGTAAGTAGAACATAAGGACAAACATTCGAAAGTCAGAACTATGGCTAGGTGAGGTAAACACTACACGGCCATGGGATCGGTGTATGCAGGCAGGGAGATGAAGGTCAGGTGTTTTAATATTCCGCGGCTCGCTCTCCCTCTCCGATACAAGCAGGTTCAGCGCTGGGCGTTCAGCCGTCAGGGGTCCAGCAGGTATTTATTTTGCATTTCCCACTTTTCGGGCTGTCTGCGTTTTAACAGTCACACTCCACCAGCTTTTAAATGCCAAGACATAAGTGAGAAGGAATTACCTTTGTGTTTCCAGGCTTGTTTTTTTTCTCTACCATTTCCATCAAGAGTCCCGCCGGCTGCATTTGTTTTTGTTTTTTTTCCACACCTCTCTCTCTGAGTTATATCCCGGAATCCCTCCATCTAGCGCTTGTCTATAAGCTTCTGATCCAGAGAGATGAAGGAGTCATCACTGCCTGCGGGAGCCCAGACAACTTCTGGGGCATCTTGAAATTATTAAATAAATAAATAAAAAGTTTTTATAGCGAAATGGGTTTGTATTTTAATGCGTTGGTCATGTCCTTGTCCATTCCTGTGAAAAGCCATGTCTGCTTTCATGGAATTTGAAGCCCCGGGCTTCTTCCAGTGATTTGTTCAAATTGCCTGAAAGGGGAACTTACAACTTCTGTTTAATGCTTTATGATAGATCGCTTTAATTCATTTTTTTGGACTTACTGAAGACTAACTGCCACTCGCCCATATTGGGGCTCACTAGTCACTACATCGTGCTGCTTCATGTTAACTTTGGGTAGATAGATGTGTACAGCACATATGTGTTATTTCTAATCTCATTCTAATTTGTAATTTCCCTGACTGCATTTTTTTTTTGCGGCTGTGATGCCTGAATTTCCCTCCGGGGAAATAAGTGTTATCTTATCTTTTATAGGATAGAACGTACAGTACCACATTAGAGGTCATCCTTTACTGCAATTATAGATAGGTATAGTCTTGCCTGGAAACAGCGAAGTGACAAAAATATTAGATTTGTGCTTGGAATGGAACTTTTTGAGACAAATTATCCCAGAGATCTGATCAAACGTCACGCGCTTCCCACGCTTTCCGAGCGGCAGGAAAGTGCAGCTTGTACTGTAAATGACCTTGAATACGCAAGTACACAATATGTTGTTTTTTTTTGTTTTTTTTAAAACAAAGACAGAATGGCTTCAAAGACGAAACTTGATGAATTGAAAGTTTTAATTATTATTTCATTTAATGCTTTCTCTGATGGCTCCGTATTTCAATGTCCCTTTGTTTGTCTGTTTTCACTGTATTGTGTGAAAGGAAATGGAAGTATCGAGGACCTAGCTCAACCCTAGCTCTAACTCCTCCTCTAACACCCCCTTTTTGATCCGTCAACAGAGGTGTGTGACAGTCCCCTGGTGTCCAATCTACCGCCGTCCTCCTTCAGAAGCTCCTCCCAGTTGTCCAGCAGCCATGAGCCCGGCTTCGCCAAGCTCAACAGGAGAGAAGGTGGGTGACAGATACTACTGATGTCACGGGGTCCATGGCTGGGATACGGAAACAATTTTCAGGACTGGCAACATATTTTGGTCTTTTACCATTTCTTGGTTGTTTAGGTAGGTTGTTGTTTCAAAGGGGGAATGTTGATTGAAATTCCAGATTTGCAGTTCCCATGTAGCGTTGCCTCTGGGGCATAGTAAAAAAACATTTCTGTAAAAAACCTCTATACTTAGTCACAACGACTATCTCTGAAGCCCATCGAGCAGCATCCCTAAAAAGCAGAAATTTATATTTTCAGAAGTAGAGTGAAGGGCTCACAAATAAGATCATGGAAGGCAAAAAAATTGTTTACAATGAAGCAACAAAAACAGAAACTTCTCAACCTACCTTTCTGCAATGGGTATAGTGTTTAGAGAAAGTGCACAGATTCCTATGTGGCTGCCTTGAAGCATGTGTGCAGTGTCAGGGAGTTGAAGAACTGTCCACTTTGTGTAGTTACAGCAAGTATCTACTTTGCTTATTCAGCAACATTAAGTCTTCACGTAACTGAGCTGATGCCCACGTATTGCTGTTTAGGACTATTGGGTTTGAGATTTATTTTTTTAATTGCCTCCCCTGAAGGAATTGGTGTAATTTGCTCTCTGCTTCTTGGCCATTGTCGAGTTTCCTTCAATGTGACTGGAACCATCGATCACGCTGGCATCACTCAAATGTATTTTTGTTTGACAGAAAAGGTTACCGTTCAATTGATATCAAATAATAACATCATCTGTAATGCTCATTTGGCCTTTCTTGATGTCAGTGCAGTCCACCAGTTACCAAAACCTCTATGTCCCTAAAAAGGTTGTTTCTTCATGCATTTTTTCATTATCACTTAAAATAATATAAATGCTAAAACTGTGGTCTTGGGTCTAGTTAATTGGGGCCAGGATCAGGGGTGGCTGTGCACCTGTTGCTCATCAGAGCAATCGATGAGCATGGGTTAAATCACCCATCCCTGCACACACATTGGGGGAGCCTTTGTCATGTCACCATTCCATCTGCTCTTGGCATGTGACATCTTGCCAATGAACCAGTTTGTCCTCACCATCTTTGCCTGTGTCTCTGTGTTGGCGAGCCCCTAGAAAAGCCACTCAGGTGGCGTGTGACAGGCGGAACTGCTACAATGTCCTTGGTGTAAGGGCTTTAAACCATTTCGTAAGGAGTTTCAATAAGGAATCTACAGTAAATGATGAGGTGGTGGAAAGCATTGTGCACTTTTTGGGCTGCCATGGATTTGTACCATCGACTTCTCTGGCATAAGGTAATAGGATTCTGAGGAGAGCACATAAAGCTGTAAATTAATTTTGATGAAATTAAACATTATTGTGTGCCTCCCAGAAGGATACACAGACTTTCTTGGTTTATTCCATTTTCCTCGGTCTTTTCACAGGCACACCCACTATTTTCACACCATTTCCCCTATAGGTTGTGTTTGTTCTATAATAATCTTTTTTTTTCCGCCTATCCCATTTGGGCTGTGAGTACCAGCGGGGGAATATTATTTGGTCCCGCCCGTACAGCTCATTTATATTTCTTTTCATCTCCGTGTTTTCCGATTTATACACAAGCTAAACAAAACTATCCCCCCGCCCCCCCAAGAAAAAAGCCAGGAAAAAAAACAGTTCTCCTCCAGTAGGGAGCTGCATTCCGCTCGTGCAGGAGAGAAGCCTGGCTTTTCCACAGGAGAGGCAGGAGGCTGCGGAGACACAGAGAGACAGAGAGAGAGGGGGGGGGGCC
>OMKR01045225.1:0-10358 GCA_900302355.1 Cyttopsis rosea | reverse complement strand
GGAAGGTTCACCACTGTTCCATGTTTTCGCCATTTGTGGATAATGTCCCAAAGCTTTAGAAATGGCTTTATAACCTTTTCCAGACTGATAGATCTCAATTACTTTCTTTCTCATTTGTTCCTGAATTTCTTTGGATCTCGGCATGATGTCTAGCTTTTGAGGATCTTTTGGTCTACTTCACTTTGTCAGGCAGGTCCTATTTAAGTGATTTCTTGATTGAGAACAGGTGTGGCAGTAATCAGGCCTGGGTGTGGCTAGAGAAATTGAACTCAGGTGTGACAAACCACAGTTAAGTTATGTTTTAACAGGGGGTGGCAAACACTTTTTCACACAGGGCCATGTAGGTTTGGATTTTTTTTCTCCCTTAATAATAAAAACCTTCATTTAAAAACTGCATTTTGTGTTTACTTGTGTTGTCTTTGACTAATATTAAAATTTGTTTGATGATCTGAAACATTTAAGTGTGACAAACATGCAAAAAAATAAGAAATCAGGACGGGGGCAAGCACTTTTTCACACCACTGTATATTTCTTTAGATTATGTAGGCTTTCCTTGTTTAATTCATTGCAAGGGGATGCATAATCCATAATGTTATGGTCACCTTAGCCCACTTGTTTCATTTGATGGCTGTGTTTGAATACCAATTCTCTGCCAACATGCATAGAAACCAGCTCCAGACATGAGTCGACACCAATGTCAACCCCCAGCTGATCACACATGTACAAATGCTCACATACATTTTCCCTCTCTCTCACACAAACACAAAATGACAGGCAGATACGCTACCAGACCAATGCCTCCCCTTAACACCCAGATCTCTAACTGCACTTGATTTCCAACACTTAACAGCACATGCCAGCAACATAGAACAGCTCAGTTTCATAAATAAAACGCACAATACATCTCCTAAACTCTGGAAAAGTCTGATATTGATTTTCTAAAAACGCAAAACAATGAATGAACTTCAATGGACAAATATAACTTTCCCCTCAGGATAAGAGAGCGAGCAGGACAGACTTAAATCAAACATGATACGGTACTTTATGTTTCATTGAGTGACATACCTGGATGTTTATTTTTAAGTCGAAGATGTGCACTTTTACTTTGGAAGTTTCCACTGTGCAATTTTACCAATATTATCCAGACCTGTTTACTAGCAGAGGGAGAATTGCATTTTGCACAAAGCAAAGAGAGCAACAAATGCATTATGACACGAAGGACATATTTTTTCTCTCTCATTTTCTGGTCCTCAGTACATAACTCAAGTGAAATGCATGCACTGTGTCCCTCTCTCGTTCCGATACAAACAATCAGAATCACTCACTCAATCATTCACTGCCCTTGCTGTTTGATTTAGTGAGTATCCATGGGGGCCTTGGGAATGTAACTGCTGTTACTGCAGTCATTGTGTGTCCTGCTCCTCGTTGCTAGCCTCACTTCTGCTCCTGCGCGCTGATTGGCTGAGCTCCGGCGATGAGCAGCGAGCCGATTGGACGGCGGATAATAGTTGCAACGTCATGCCAGTGTGGTGCTTGGGTGCCGGTGCAGAGATGAGAGACCTGTGCATTGGTATATTCGAATAGCATGTGTGGAGCGTTGAAGCTAATTATTCACTAATAAGATGCACAATAACCTCACATGGTTATGCAGTAGCTACATGTCAATATGTCTTTCAAATATAATAAAACAATGATACCAAACATTTTGTTTAAGAAGGATCCTCTTATATAATTTTGACTTATTTTTAAGTCAAATTTTAAGTCACACTCACAAGAATAATTGAATTAGTGGTGTAGTGGATGGGATATAAGATAAAGTGGTGGATCCTTTTTAATTATGTTTCCCCATTGAGCTGCTGCAATGCCTGGATATCCCTTCGGGGATCAATAAAGTAGTATCTTATCTTAAAACTAAGGTTTGTTGTCAAACAAAGAGTAATCTATGGCAATTTTAATAATTTGCGCTGGCATCTGTTCATGCAAATTCTGTACACAAGAACAGACCTTCCCTCCAATACTTTGTAATTTAGAAACTGGGCCACTCGTTATTATACTCTTTGTTATAAAATGTTATGTCTTCAATGTCTCCCATTATGTTTTGGTTTTCAAAATGTGGTTTCTACCGATAGCAAAGGAGTATTACAACAACATGTCCTTCAAGTTCAAAATAAAGCAAACCCTCCTCCTCGCCGCCTCCCTTTTGCTCAACCTCCCTTTTCCCCACAGCATCACTGTTGTCCATCAAATATCACTGCTGCAGTACAGAGTGGCTGTGCAAAAGTCCAAGATAATTATAATATAAAATAAAAAAACCTGGGAGCAATCGGGGACAGGCAGAATCTTGGAAGGAGCGATTGGCCAGCTTTTGTCTTTGTGTCTTAAAAAGGGAAGGACTATCAACAACGCGCATGACTGTATAGGAGGCCAAAGACAGCATAATGGTAGGTTTACACCACCACCGATGTGACCTTATTCCAGTTTCTTCCGCACATCAGACACAGATCGGAGATCTAGAATTGCTTGGAATGTAAACAGAAAAAAATTAAAATATAACAAAAATTACAAAAGATACAATGAAACACATGATTCTTCTTTTAGATCAGATACAGGCTGCTTCCATATATGGTATGCAAATAATTCCAAACATCAACCGCCGACCTGAATGCAAACAAGGTATTTGTCAACCTGTCCACGGCATAGTCGGCATGCCATGCAACAATGCAATGGGGAAACGTTGCCAGGCAAAACAAAGGGCTTTGTTGGGAAAGACAACAGGAACAGATGATCGCACAAGTCATTCAAAAGTCCACTAACAGCGTTTTTCTACTACAGGGTCTACTGCAGTGCAGTTCTGTGAAAACCACATTTCTTTATTAATTTCCATTACAGTCCTGCCTGCTTGGTTCCAGGAAGCAATCCTGAAGGATTCTGGCCTCGTTTGATACCTGGTAAAGGTTGATGTAAACACAACAGAAAACATTTCACTTTGCTTTACCTTTGTTTTTGGTTTCTGTCATAAGTGACAGTTTCTGGTTATTGGCTCACATTGTGGACTAACTTTAAAAGGTACTATGTGTAGTTTTCAGAAAATCCTTGTTTTTAATGACACTGGTGGCCGTTAAGTGAACTGCAGTCAGCATCCTGCTCGTGCATGCACTCCGTAGGTGCGAGCGAGCGTCCTGCTCAATGCACCAGAAACTCAGATCAAACTGTCAAACTAGGCAGTGCTGATCAAATATGAATCAAGATTATGTTACTGCATTGCCTATTTCCCGCCTCAAATGTTTTCAGAAACATTTTAGTCAACCGTTTAGCTGTAATATGAGAAAGTTTGTGACGAGCCACATTTCCCATTCCATACAGCCCTGCTGGCTCTGTATAGAATGGAAATACATCTGGAACCCACAGGGCATTATTGGGCTTAGCCTCGCACGGCATAGTTCCGGGTAATGGAGGTGAGGAATAAGAGTTCCAAGTCGTCAAAAGAGGGCACAACACAGTCCCACCACTCCTGACTTCTGATTCTGTACATGCAAATACTTCGATTGGCAACATACAAAGCCCAGAATTTGATAGCCCCTTCACTGCTTCACAGCACATGATACTGATCAAGGAAAGCATTTTCAGCTAACCTGGCTAACCAGCTTGTCGTCTGTCCTTTGACTGTGTTGCTATGTCAACCTCACATAAGCTGCTGTGAGCCATATAAAGTGAATAAGCGTGTCAATCACCACATACAGGTTGCATAATGGCAATATAAAAGTCAGAAAATCAACAATTCTCAAGACCTGAAACCTGTAGTGTAAATGTAACCTGAATCCACTACCGATCCACTATCCTCCACCGTTACCTCTTTGTCTTATTCTTCCCATGCTTTATCTTCAATATTGGCTTTCTACTTATAGTGGAATTATTGAGCTTACCTTATTTTATGCCTTTTAAAGAATAAAATAAACCTTGTAATACCAAACCTTCTATGCTGTTAACAGACAAATAAGGTTATTTTCTAGATTAAGCTAAATTCAACCCTCCGTGGCTATAAAACCATGGTGGAACTTATCAGGTTCTAATCCCATGGCACCTCATACACTGAAATTCTGGCTACAATTCAGAAACCTTGATAGATTTCAAAGGCCTGGTGTTATGGCATCTATTATGTCAGTCTTTTTATTTCAGCAATAATAGATCTCGGCTTTCAGGCGCGATATGGAAATATTCTATATTTAGATAGGGTCTTGCGGATCTGGATGTAAATGTGATATTTAAATTATTTGAGCGGGAAACAGAAATATAACTGCTTCAGCTTCTTTTCCTCCACTGCTTAGGGGACATTTTGTCACAAATTGATCTCCAGTTGCCCATACCAATGTGACATCATCTTTTGATACGACTGAAGAGGAATTGTCACAAATAATTTGAAAACATGATTATTAAGCATTCATTATTTGTTTTCACATATCACATGAGCAATTGGGAAAGGGCGCATACAACCGTTGGAATACACACACACAAATATATATGTGGTAAACTGCGATTGGTGGCAAATTGTAATTATGGGGGAACAGAAAGACCCTGTTTGTTGATCTCATCTTCACAAAGATCTTAAAACGGCAGAGCCAAGCCCTCTGACACTGAGGACAGATACAGGCTCACTGAAGCAGACTGACATGGCTTCGAATAGGGCCTATGTTGTTTGCATCTAGTTTCATTCTGTAAGGGCAGTTACTTCATGCTGACCTAGCCGGGCCTTGAGTTTGTTTTTAATTTGAGCCTGGGAGACAAACACGTGCTGAAGCACGCTCATGTTTTAAGTTTTGTATGTACCAATTCCTTATGGGTCTATGATCAAGACAGCACCCTTTGATCTTTTTTATTGTTGGATAGTTTACAGCCATGGTCATTGGACTGTGTCAGCAGAATGTGCTCATTGCGGTGTCAGCCGGTGCCCTTGTTGGAGCATCTGTTCGTTCCGGGGCGGAATGCACTGATTGGCTGGCCATTGGCAGGAACATCTGTCACCACCCGTGCCATTGGCACTGGCTGATCTGGTGACACTGATCCTGGCCATTGTAGAACCACTTCTTGAAAGAATTGTCTCAAACTCAGACGTTACTGATGCTAGTGACTCACATTGATTGCGTAGGTATGATATTTAGCTTGAAGCTTCCTACTGCGGCTGAACTGATGGCCTATTACACCTGAAGAGGTGTGAATGTACAATATGGATGCGAGACCCACAACCACCCCAGCTTCCTCTGAACACCTTCCTCTCCTTTTCAAATCTTTTTGCACTCACTCAAGCGTTTCCAGACACACCCACGCATTCCTCTCTTGCCCTTCCTCTCCCCTGTTGTAGGCTGGCAGGCTGGTTGGCATGAGCATGTCGACCTGATGCCCCTCAGCAGTAGGCAACCTTGGCATCAGCAAGTGTATTCTACAGCCCACTGAAACTCACCTGGCACGGTCATTAGCTAGCTCTGTGGGGCTTCCAGTGTTTTCCAGACAGTCTAATATGGTATGATGAAATTATACAGATTTACAAGATTAAATGGTAGGGAAATTAAAACTATCTCATCGTCTTGTTGAATAAATAAATTCAACATTAATATTGGAGTACAAGATCTGGTAGTCTGTAGTAGTAGTCTGCTAGTCTTCTAGAGATTGAGGTTAAAAGAGCATGGAGGCCTGGCCTGGGGTGGTAGGCAGAGAAAGGTTTCACCGCAAACCAAAACTGCAAAGAAGACAAGGACAGTTAGGAGGATCGGTCAATAACAGAGAGAAGAGTTTGTTTGGGCCACGTCTCCAAATAAAGAGTGATGGAAGGTGGTGCCGCTTGGATGAATAAGAGGGAACCCCCTGAGGAAGTGCCTGGGAACCTGTCAGTCACTGACCATTGAACTGATTGTCCTTTTTCTTCTTTTTTTTTTTTCTTTTAAGTGTGATTGAATATCATATTAATGAACTTAAAAGTCAAAGAGCTCTCCTCCCCAAACAGGTCAGAAAATGAGCTTCACTGGGGAATTTTCTTCCAATGACAGAAAGAGACAAATGGTACAAGAGATAGTTACTTTAGAGTTGCAGTGGCTGTGGGTTTTGGCCAAGACACAACACAGGGGTGAAGGAGGGAGAAAGGGAGCGAGCGGGAAAGAGACACTACTAATGACTGATCTTTCCCATTGGGCACCACTTAGTGAACAGCCCATCTTCTAGTGCCACACAGGCAGGCTGCACTTGATATTCCCAGCACAACTCCGCTCAAATGGGACATCTGTTGGCTTCCAGAAGCCCGGCCTCCATAAACTCACCTTCCTCACCATAAGGCATTGTCAGAGGAATATGGATGAGCTGCCTGGCTTTCCTCCCCCCATATTAATTAGTGCCACAAAGTGAGATTGTGGGGGTTTGAAGATGGCATTTTGGTGTTGCGTTTTATGTTTTGTGGAGTATATTGTGAATGAGCAGTCTACTTGAATGCCAAAATGGCATCCGTTTATATTGCAAATTTAGATATATAAACATACTGGAAGACTTGCCATCCCTCAGGTTACATCAAAACTGTACAGTTTGTCAGGTGCTCCAAAGGGGCTGACAGCTTCATCCACTTCTACACCGTGTAATCTAGTCCTCTGACGTGGTCAAATTGTTCCTCTTCTGCCATTTGCTCCTCTCTTCAATATAGATGTACTGCACCATTAAAAAAGGTATTTATTAATGAACTGCATTTGACCAATTGTTCTCGAGTCGCTGACATCTTGAACTGAAGCCCAACTGGGGTCGACAGGGCATCAAAGCAGAGAAAAGAAATGAATCACACGTAAGCACCTGATTGACATGCTTGATGATGGCCCAAAATGACAGTTTTCAGAGGATCCTTGAAGGAAAGGAAGGAATAAGGGCCTCTCTCTCTCATGCCCTCAATAATACAGCAACTCCTTTCCCCGACCAAAAACAAATCATGACTAGATCTCAAGCCAAAATCAAGACAGTATTATTTATGCTTTCAACAAACTTATAACAAAAGAGAATGAGTGTTACCAATATGAAATGGCACTTGGATGATCAAGTCTACAATAGATATATAGGATAGGAGCCAATGCTTGTCCTCACAAATGACTATTCCTGCTGACCCCTGATATGAGACACGCTAATCATGCCAGGCCGATTGTTTCCGCTCCGAAGCCAACAGTAAACACTTAAGCCACATGGGCGGCCAGCTAGACAGATTAGTAGCCTATATCCCCCTCCACTGTATAGGACGCATGCATACAAGGTCCGACATGGCTGTTATTTATTTATTTATTTTTTTTATATATATTTTTAAAGGTGCTGTAGAGCCACCGGAGGACAGTCCGTAAATATAGCTGACGGAGAGTTATTATCTGTGCTGGATTATCACCACTAATTCCCATCTTATCAACAAACTAGATATAACATGGGTTTTATTTTTAGCCCCTAATGTGTCATTACGAAACACCAGTTTGACACAGAGGATAACAGGCCAGCTGTAGACAGAAATGTGAGCATATGTGTGTGTGTGTGTGTGTGTGTGTCTGCGTAGCCAGCTGCTGCATTGACCTTACGTTCTCAAAGCAAAAATAGCAACAAAGCTCTCAAGGTTAGAGTGATGTAGAAAGATTGCAGAGAAGCAGTAGCACAGAATAACCAGTACCATGAACCTTAAGGGCTGCTGAACACCTAGTTCACCGAGAAAAGAAAAGAAAGCAACAGGGCGACTCTGTGACAGCTGACTTTTGCACTTCATCTCTGTGTGTTGATGCCAATTTATATTTCTCTAATCTATGTTCTCATCTCTCTAGGCCATTGTGGTCTGATGATGATGGCCGGTGGTTCTGGCAGAGTATTAATACACAGCGCATCAGTCAGTTTCAGAGTCTGACTTCTCTTCTTCCCACACAGTGGAAGCAGACTGAGCGCCTGTGGCCTGTCTTTGCTTTGCCCTTGTTCCACCGACTACCACCCACCAGCCCCTCTTCCTGTCTCTCCCCCCGCCACCGAGCACCAGTTGGCCAAGGCTGGGCTCTGAGACGCAGGGAGACAAGCACAGCAGTGTGAGCACGAGAGACGGCGGCTATGTCCAGTTTTTCTGACCGACTCTCTCCCTCTCTCTCCAGGAGGATCTTACGCACCAATGCTCTGTCACCATTGATCCGTCAGCACCAATCTCTTGCAAACTTCCTGAACAAATAAGCACACCGACACAAACATACAGTACACGGGTCACAAACGTGTAGCCCTCCGTGGAAACAAGACATGCATTCTCAATCAATATCCAATGGATTACCCAGAATATCGACATAGAGAAAGGGCGAGAGAGAGAGCGAGACACACACAGGCAGGAAGACAGTTTGACCCAACACCTGCTGACATGATTAATTCCTAATTTGGTTCCCCACCAAATGGAAATGCAGATGTGAACCCATTTAATGATCACTTGCCGATGCGGTTATCCAATCAGTCATTTACATGCGTTTTGTTTACTTCGTTCCAGCACCAACCCCCTGGGGGAAGGCGCATGCTGACACTGATGTTATTGAGCAGCCCCATCGCCTACTAGGTAAACAAATCACACGCCCTTGGGCTCACTGCGGTGCGCACTAATTCATGGTCGAGAACAAATTAGAGCGTGCCCACTGTACGCTGTGTGTCTTAAAATAGTTTACAAAAAGCGTGGCGAAAAACAGGCTGCTAAAGTGTGTCTGAACACATAACTGTGCGCTAAAGTAAAAAAATGGAACAAAAAAAAAAATACAAACCCAGTCAAGAAATTCACCACCATGAGTCCATTCAAACTGCAGGTAAATTATTCCAAATATGACTTATTACAACGCTTAACTTGGATCAGAGCAAACAAAAAAAATAAACAAACAAACAAACCAAATAAGTGGTCTTGGGTATAATCCAGTCCAACCCATTCCATTGGTTAGAATGGAATTTTTTCGCCTACGGAGTGCGAGCAACAGGACGCTGACTACAGTTCACTTAAACTACATATAGTACCTTTAAGCGACGCCCCGGGCCTGTTTATGCTCACATCTTCATCAACAGATGAAGTTCAAATAGATTTCCTTGGCCCACAGCTTCCATTGCAGTTTTGACATCATTCACAGTGAAATTGGTGTTGCTTGATTAATACTTGAGGTATTACCTACCTTAACACTGAATTAACAAATGAGGGCTGAATGCCGTGTAGAGGGGATGCTGCAATTTATGCACGCATGTGGTTTAAAGACAGAGGTCTGTTCACAATGATCGTGCAGATGCTTTTGAATAGATTCCTAATATTTCTAAGAATGTTGAAATTTAGATGCATACTTCTTAAAACGGTAGTGACATCTGTAAATCCACTGATGAATGTTGCGCAGTTACTTCTGCATCAATAACCAAGACTAAAATGGCCTGCAGATTGTTCAGTAGGATTTCATTATAGTCAAGGAAAAATCTTTTCTAATATGGTTTATGTGACTTATTGGACCAAAACCCATCTGAAAAGCCAATTTCACAAAGGCTTACACGTAAATACAGTGGAGTACACACACACAAACAGCGTGTGGCTGCCCTGAATCTCAGTGATAATAGTAACAGACAAAAACCAATGCAGCTGCCACATGTGTAACCTTCAGTGTTGGCAAACAGGGCAGGACACACACACACACACACACACACACACAAAGACTCACACGCCCATATAGACACATGCACATAGAGAACGCAGCTCTTGTTAATTAATGCAAGATAATCAAGACACAGAACACACTTGTTGAATAATTCAGAATTTTCATCTCCCTGTCTGCATATAGCACACACTTGTCATTCGAGTCTGTGTCCTACTTGATTCTGATTCTTGCCAATTAGTCAATCCCCATATCCTAAAATACTCACACACATCTATATCACCAGGTTGACATTAGGGTCACGATGCTCATGCTATTTTAATGCATCTGCAAGGTTAAGGTTTAGAGTTACAAGTCAATAGGTTAATGCGCTCGTTTAGGAGGGTCGGGCCCTTTGCTTCGACTAGAAGCGGTCAGGTCCTCCGTTCCTCTCCCTGACCTACCAGAAGTTTCGTCAGCCAGTCGATCTGGGCCACTAGGATGCTGCCTACGCTGAACCATCGAATCTAATGCTTCTGATCAAAGTGGATTAGAGGTACTGTGGTGCAGATTAGAAACATGGCCTGGAATGCTCATTTTGTGTGCTACGCAAGGTCTTTGCGGTGGGGGGTATGCAGCCCTACTTAACGCTGAATATTTCTAGTGAAATACCTTCGAGTGCATTTGTTACCTTTAGAGAAAGATTGATTATGTTTGGTTAATTCTAGATATTTATTTTCGATATAC
>OMKR01045224.1:0-10476 GCA_900302355.1 Cyttopsis rosea | reverse complement strand
CCTGCATCCACCCGTCGGGCTCTACTCTTCTATCCAGTGGGGGATTCGAGCTCATCACTCCTATACTTCTATCTCATTAAGCATGCCTGCTTCTGTACACCTCGCCCAGACTGATGAGCAGTCGGGCCCAGGTGCCAGCCTCAAACAATGCGAACTAAATCAAGATCATTTTTTGTAAGCGTAAGAGATAACAAGAAGAGTTGTCCGTCGGCACTATATATTTTTTGATCTGTACACCGAATTTCCGACGCTGCGCTTTTATTTTGAAACGCAGTTTATAGTCGCCGCAGTTGGCTGTCATGACTTCATATCCAAACATCCCACGCCATCGTGAAGTTGTTATCCAGGTCAAATTAGAAGCGAATCTTATCCGGTTGTAATCAAGTTCTCCACAGCCAAGCAAACTGTGTCGTGTTTGGGTGGTGACTTCAGGACAAATGTGGATCCTGAGCCCAAACGCATTGAGAACCACTGATCCAAAGGGTATAACCATCCTCCGTGTTTCCTTTAACTAGGGCCTGTCTACGTTCAAACACGATTTGGATTTTAGACACTAATGTCTAACATCTCATTGCAGATATGTTGATGGGTTGCAACTAAGATGTTGGAATTATGGTATTTATTACATCGCCATCCGTTAGGAACCCCTCTCGTTCATTATAACCATGTACTGTTGCAGCATAATCCCACTCCTTTTCAGCACCGTTCCATTTGTGCTCTCCTTTCAGGTAAAGCAAATAATGGAGGAGGCAGTAACAAGGAAATTTGTGCATGCAGACAGCAGCCATATCATCTCCTTCTGCTGTAAGTGCTTTTGTGCAGTAACCCAATAAAGACACTTTAATAAGTGAAACAGCAATACGCAAGAAAAGTCATTACGACCCGCGATACGTGCTTGGATGCATTTCCAATAAAAGGTAAAAAGCCCCTTTGATTCCAATGAGAAGCGATTTAGAGAACTAAATTGAGTCTTTCCAGAAAAAGGGGGATTCAGATCCAATCTATAAAGACCTTTAAGGATATTTATGGCGTGCTACTTGCCATATAGTGACTCCATGAAGGACGGGAGTGTTATAGGATTGGTTAACGTCATTTAAGGTGTCCCGAAAATGATTTAAATGATGAATTCGACAACAACGGCGACTTACTTATGACAAATAGTACCATGAGAAATTGCATTTCTGCAAATTGAATGAAAAGTATGAAGTCCGCACGATGAACGATGAAGAAAACGCCGTTCTGGGGTGGAGCGGGGGTCTTCAAGAACGTCGAAACTAAAACACCGGTCGTGCCTATTTATAAGCTGGGCAGCAGGATCGATTTTTATCCAACCAAACTCACAGCTTTTGAAGGTGTTAATACTAATCAGGAGTGAGGCCGATGTGAATCACCTCATTGATATCCTAGCAACAATTAACAGGGTTTGGCTTGGATTTGAGTCTATTTCTAGAATGTCTCCCATGATGCCTTCCTGCCCGATCTAATATGTTTTAAAGGCACGGTTAGAATTAGTATGTGTTATTTATTTTTTTTAATCAAAAATTTTTTAGGTGTGTGTGTGTGTATACAGTGAATGCACGTGTGTGTTTACGTATCCACATGTATTTGTCCGCGCAGCGGTGGTGGAGGCGTGTCTGCTGCACGGGCTGAGGCGCCGCGCCGCGGGGCTGCTCTGCAGCAACAAGGTGGCCGCCCTCTTCATGAAGCTGGGGAAGAGCTTCGCGCCGGCGGAGGAGCTGTGTCACAAGGTCCAGGAGCTGGAACAGCTTGTTGAGAATAAGTGAGCGAGACATTCCCCCTTTGTCCGCGATAAACCCACCAAGAGATGATCGTACGTAAAAATTATCAAAAACTTTACTGCATCTCATTTCCCGGGCTTTCTTTTTCAGCAAACAGAACAATTCTCCTCTGAATAATGACCGGGGTCGGCAGTCAAAGTTGGCGAATCTCCCCCCGCAGGCGTTGAAGCACCTCTGGATCCGCACCGCCTTGATGGAGAAACTCCTGGACAAGATTGTGCTGTACTTGGTAGAGAACTGCAGGTGACGTGTGCGTTAGAGTTTGGGTGATTCCATGCCCTTTCTATAATCCCGTCGCCGCGATGCCGCGACCATTTACCCCAATCTGTGTTATTTACTTTACTCTGTTCCGCAGTAAATTCTATGAGAAAGAAGCGATGCTGATGGATCCTGTGGATGGACCGATCCTTGCGTCTCTGTTAGGTATCCATGTGTCTAATTCACCTATTGGAGCAGATTTGTGTTAACACTGCAATTGATGAAACCTTTGACTTAAACACCGCCTCACTAAGCCCAGGAAGGCATTTGTACACACCCTGGATGTGATTACCACATGGATTTTGGAAAGATTTGTAGAAAAAATGAGTCGTGTTGGTTTGTACATTTCCTTGCTTGTTGTTTTTTGGGGGTGTCACCGGTCCTCTATTCACTGGGGGATTTGTGATCTTACTGGTGTACAGAGCATTCTGAAACCCAAATTCTGACAAAACGCACTGTCGGCATATTCAACACAGCTGTGCCGTATCTTCAACCAGAAAGTTCAAATTTGCAATTTACACTAACAGCAGCCAGCCGAGCGAGGAGGCGGAGGGGAGAGGAAGTGTGTGTGTGTGTGCATGTGGGTGATAGTAACCGTGGTTGGTTAGGGTTACGATATGAACCTTGTATCAGTTAGTCATGTATTTTACACAATATCCCGAAACTGGACTAAACTTAACGCTGCTGCTGCCGAAATAAGATTACTTCTTCTAAACCACTGCTTCAACGACTTTTAAAAACACACTTCTACAGGTCAACTTTTTTTATAATATGGGTATTTATTTGCTATGTATGTATTTATATTTGCATTTTATTCGCGTGTTTAAAAAAAGTCTCACTCGTTCAAATTGACCCTCTTGACCCAACCAGGCCTGAGCCACACTGCAGACAAAAAGAAGCACCGTTCTGTAACAGCAAATTAGTTGAGAATTCATCACATCATAATAAACTATTCTATTATACAATGACCTTTCCAGCATCTCCTAAAATGGTGGTAGGACACTCTACAAAATCCCTTTATCCCAAAATCCCCTCCATTTATAGTCACGTTCTATTCTTCTATTCATATCCACAGCTTTAAAGATGAATGAAATTAAAAAATAATCTACGCCTTTTTATATAATCTGATGAAAGTTTTTAGCCGAATTAGAAGGGAGAATCTTAAAATGACTTTATTGAGAATGACCAAAATTCTTAATCACCTTTAATAATGCCTTCCATTGCCATTTATCTTCCTGACGTTTGTTTTCCAGTGGGACCCTGCGCTTTAGAGTACACCAAAGTGAAAACGGCGGACCACTTCTGGACGGACCCGTCTGCGGACGAGTTGGTGCAGCGCCATCGCATCCACAGCGGCCACTGTCGCCAGGAATCCCCCTCCAGACGCCCCGCCCTGGTGAGACGCCGATACTACTTATGCAGCAGAGATCAGTTATATATAATATGTCTTAACAAACTACTACTACTACTACTACTTCTCCTCCCATCAGATCCAGAAGAGACAATCAAGCGGCAGCATGGACGACCGGCCCCTCATGTGGGCCAGGGAGTACGTGGAGTCACTTCACCAGAACTCCAGAGCCACGCTGCTCTTCGGGAAGAACAATGTTCTGGTGCAGCCGGTATGGCCTCGTTCATTCCGTGAAGCTTTTTTCATTTTATTAAAATGGATGACGGCTTATAGTAGTAGAGCTGGAATTTACGATTATTTTCATTATTGATTAATCTGTCGATTATTTTCTCGATTCATCGATTAGTTGTTTTGTCCATAAAATGTCAGGAAATGCTGAAAAATGTCGACCGTTGTTTCCCAAAGCCTGAGGCGACGTCCTCAAATTTCTTGTTTTGTCCACAACCCAAAGACAGTCAGTTTACTGTCACACAGGACTAAAGAAAGCAGAAAACATTCACATTTTAAAAAAACTGAAAAACTCACTTTGTCAGTGCTTGTGCACATTCATTCGGGTCTCTGATGGGCCTACTAACACACAAACTGTGAAAAAAGACAACCCCATCAGTCAAAAAAAGGCCTAAAACACGCCGTTCCAGTTTGCTGTCACACCCTACGTCACGTGTGACACATTAGAATTAGAACCGCCCCCCATTTGAGTAACTCCACCCACGGCTGGAGTGGCAGCGAGTGGAGCCACTGGAGCCCGCAGTCGGGCAGTCGGAACAAACTTTTAAATTAGGCATTGTAGATGTAATATGAGTGAAGATTCAGCAACTGCATTGCCTATTTCTCGCATCAAATTTGTTCAGAAACCGATTTTGGTGGAGTGACAAGGTGGAAATAGTGAATGTTTAGAGACACGCACATGCATACATGCACACTGAATCAGCCTGTCAGAGCCTGGAAGAACAGAGACATGGGTTAGAATGGCTAGAATGAATAATCTGAGTGGTATTTTCAGCAAAACACTTCAAAGACACGTTTTTGGGACCTCAGAGACCTGTATTAACTTGTTGAAAAGGAGCATGATATTAGACCTTTAAGAAGCTGGAATCGGAGAATTTGGAAATTTTCTTCTTAAAAAATGACTCGAAACAATTAATCGATTAACAAAATAGTTGGCAACTAATCAATTAATCGACTAATCGTTGCAGCTCTATTATATATACAATGTAAACCACTTGTTACTTTGAACGTCTGCAGAGAGATGACATGGAGGCCATCCCGGGCTACCTTTCCCTGCATCAAACCGCCGACCTCATGACTTTGAAGTGGACGCCAAACCAGCTGATGAACGGCAATGTCGGAGAATTAGATTCAGAAAAAAGGTCAGAGGAGTGAGAGATGTATGACAATATCCCGGGTAAGTACTATCTTGTTACGTCATAGGTTTTATTTGTCCTCTTCCAGTGTTTATTGGGACTACGCCATGACCATTCGTCTGGAAGATATTGTTTACCTTCACTGCCATCAGCACGGTGCAGTAATCTCTCTTTCTTTTGTTTTCTATCCATGTGTGTACAACTGCCTCTGTTTGATAGAGACACTGGTGGGAAAGGAACTCAGACCTTTTACTTAAGTATTATAAGTACAAATACCCTGATCCTCTCATAAAAGTGAAAGTACTACACTGATCTTTCTACTGTACATTCTACTTACAGTATATACTGAAAGTATATACTAAATATACTCAAAGTATATAAGTAGTTGCTCTTAAATGTACTTAAAGGTGAAGTTTGTAGAATTTAGTGGCATCTAGTGGTGAGGTTGCAGATTGCAACCAACTGAATTCCCCTCCCCTTCCAAGCGTGTAGGAGATTTAAAAATGAAAAGAAAAAACATATATATATATATATAAACATAAACGGCAACAATTCTTATTTTCATGGGATTATGCACTAATTAATACATACTTATGAATATTATATTCCATTTCTGCTAAGTCCGTTCCGCTAGATGCCACTAAATCTTACACACTGGTCCTTTAAAGTATTAAAAGTAAAAGTACTTGTTATATCTGGCGCCTTGATATAACGGCACCTATAATACAGTATAAAGGATAAAGCTCATGCATATCCTGATTACAATTTACAAAAAATTATTACTTAGTTAATTATAGTTATTTATATAATTAACTTAAAAACAATTCTAAATATGTATTAAAAAAATGAAATACAGCATATATATATATACATATACATATACATATATCTTGATTTAAATAGTAACGCTACTGTATTAGAAATGTAGTAGAGTAAAATGTATACATACTGTATTTGCTTTGAAATGTAGTGGAGTACAAGTCGAAATTCTGCTCAACAGAATATACTTTAGTAAGTACAGATACTTGAAAACTGTACTTAAGTACAGTAACAAAGTACTTAATACTTTGTTTTATTATTATGAATAATACTCAATAACCGGCCACCTGGTTAGCCAATGACACCCCTTTCATCTACACAGGGCATTTTGACATTTTTTATTTTACACATGAATTCAGCGCTCTAGCCAGTGACAATTAACAATCAACAGTTATGTATTTTTGCCCCTCCAGTCGACAGCGGTGGGACGGTGGTTCTGGTGAGTCAGGATGGCATCCAGAGGCCTCCGCTGCGTTTCCCTAAAGGAGGCCACCTGCTTCAGTTCCTCACGTGCCTGGAGACGGGCCTGCTGCCTCACGGGCAGCTGGACCCGCCACTCTGGTCCCAGAGAGGAAAGGTCAGCACCAATACCGCGACATCCACTTTCTTTAGTCCCATTACCTCGCTGACAATTAAGTAGAATTGCAGGATTTGCATTAAAGGTGCAGTGTGTAGAATTTAGCGGCATCTAGAGGTGAGGTTGCCGATTGCAACCAACACGTGTAGGAGAAGCTACTGTGGCCGCGAAATGCCAAAGGCCCTCTCGAGAGCCAGTGTTTGGTTTGTCCGTTCTGGGCTGCTGTAGAAACAACATGGCGGCCTCCGTGGAAGAGGACCCGACCCGCTCCTTATGTAGATACAGTATAAACGGCTCATTCTAAGGTAAGGAAAACACGACGATTCTTATTTTCATGGGATTATTAAAACATACTTATGAATACTATATTCCATTTCTGCCAGGTCCGTTCTGCTAAATGCCACAAAATTCTACACACTGCACCTTTAAATAGGTCTATAAGGCAGCGACAGATCAGTATCTCACAGAGCGCAGTGTGTGTGAATTTTTAAATGTTGTTTTTTTATATTCTTGACACGGTACACACAGAAGAGTGTGTGGTTCTAACCCTGTAACAACTTAGTGGTCTGCTTGGCAGCTGATACATCATAAGTACGGACAGATAATCTGGAGTAATGCGGCAGATACAAGATATGCATCACGCGTTGTGTTGACAGGGAAAGGTTTTCCCCAAACTGCGGAAAAGGAGTCCACAAGGCTCCTGCGATTCAGTGTCCGATAAGGAGGACGACGAAGCCACAGATTATGTGTTTCGGATCCTCTTTCCCGGCACTCAGTTGGAGTTTGGTACGTACATTTAGTTTGTCCATTCCGGGTCTTTCCAAATGTAGTTGAGCGTGACCTCAGCAATCATCAATATCCCTGTTATTGAAACACATTTAGAAACCAATCAATTAAACATGCTTCATTTAAAACATTTGTTTTTACCTTTTTTCACCTATGCTATCTAGTCCCTAGTCAATAAGAAGACCTTGCATGGACATAATCTGTCTACCATCACCACGCTTGGTTTGTTATATCCATGTTCTTTTCCCCATTTGTGCATTTCTTCATTATTTAAACATACTCACACACAAGTCATTTTGAATCTCATCCTGTTTGTCCTTTCTTCTCTTGGTGCTGATGATGCTTCTAATTCAAAGTCTTATTATGCCGGTGTCAATGATGGCTGGGAAGAAGAGTAACTGAGTTTATTACCGTGTGCAGCGGCCCCAGAGCTGGTGGACCAGGCCGTGAACATGTGGCACCCGACCCCGAGGAAGTCCTCGTGTTCCTCCTGCTCGCAGAACGGATCCTCTGATGGCTCTCTGCCCAACGGCTGTAATCAAGACAGGCAAGCGTTCCAGAGGGATGGACCCGAATCGGAATTTCTTGCACTCCTTGCATTCCAGTTAAATAAATACTTCAAAAGCATTTCTTCTGCCTCAACAGGGCTCCCTTGAAGCTCCTCTGTGACACCATGAAGTACCAGATCATTTCCCGTGCCTTCTATGGATGTGAGCGCAGTGTCTGAATATCTGTCTTAAACGTGGTGATTTCTCCGGTGTATGAGGCATTCGAACGCGCGTTGATGAGAAATCCTCTGTTCCGACCCTCTCCAGGGCTAGCGTATTGCCGTCATCTGTCCACAGTGCGTACCCATCTCTCAGCTCTGATCAACCACACTATAGTGGACCCCGACGTGCCCAGCGACGCCCGCGGAGGGCTCTCTGTGGAGGTCTGGAGCAGCTTTCTCCAGGACTGCTCGGTAAGATACACTGCTACACGTGAGACAAAATTGTATTTCGACCTACAAAATGATTCTGCTTGTGAAGTTAAATGAATTCATATATGGGTCAATTACATCTTTTTGTGTGTCCGAAACATTTATCATTCAAATAAACTCGATATCTGGTAAAATAGTAGAAATTTCAATGAAGTACGCTCAATTTGAGGAGTGCTGTGGCTTAAAAGTCTAAAATTGTCAGGCGGTGCAACCGTGTTTTAGACAGTGAAAAGGCTTTTTACAGTTTATTTTGAACAAATTATGTTTGTTAAATTATATTACTTTCAACTTAAAGGTACAATCTGTAATTTCTGCCGCTAGGGGGCTGTCAATCAAAACAATAACAAAAAGATGGAGTCTGATGACGTCAGAAGTAGCGTGGGATCATGGGAGTTGTAGTCTTCATTTGTCGCGTGTGCGCTTTATGAGGACTGCAATAAATAATCGTGCTCCATCAAACAATAGTTAGTAGAGTAATAGTAGAGCAATACAAACAATGCCCCCGAAGTTCTAGCAGTAGAGGGGGGTAAGGGGATAGACGCCATGACAGGCGACCCAATGAAACGCTCCGTTACCAACGTTAAAATTAGGGATTTCTCTGTGATTGAAAATTGTTGGAAACATTTGGGATCATGTAAAGTACACAACTCAACAAAAGATATAACATAGGTCTCGTCGTTTTTAGAAATTTGCATGCGGAAAAGTTACTTGTCGTACCTTTAATAGACATAAACAACATACCCCTTTTTAACAAAATAAAAACCTATAAATGCATGCATCTCAATGTTTTTTTACACTCCTTTAAAAACTGTATTTGTCATTTACCCATTTGTACAAAATGAATCTGTCTGACGGAGATGTTTTGTGTCTTTCAGACCTATGAGGAACATGAGCTTCATAGGCTTGTGTACTTTGGCGGCGTGGCCCCTACACTGCGCAAAGAGGTCTGGCCCTTTCTCCTGGGACACTACCATTTCACCATGACGGAGAAAGGCAGGATGGAGGTTAAGCGCAATCTATTGTGCCATTTTTTAAATTCACTCTCACTCTCCTTTTGGATGTTTGGATCATATCAAAACGGTACAGCCTCTGAGAGTGAACGCTGTCCTTTTTAGGTTGATGAAAATGTGCAGACAATGTATAAACAGACCATGAAGGAGTGGCAGGGCTGCGAGGCCATTGTCCGCCAGAGGGAGCGGGAGAAGCACGCCGAGGCCCTGGCCAGATGCTCCTCGGGGGCCGGCGGGGAGAGAGGGGCCGTGCAGCGAGACTCCACCATCAGCACAGATGTGAGTCGAAAGCCGTGTTGAAATGAAAAAAAAAAGATATATATATATATTCTGTATAGCCAATCAAACCTGTCCACTTTTTTGTCTTTGGTTTGATGTGCGTCTCGACTCGCAACAGAATTCTCAGAGCAGCACCTCAGAGCATCAGAACGTCCACTCACACAGTGATTCCAGCAGTAGCACACAGGTAGATATATCAGGGAAACACGACGAACAGTACTTTTCACGACCATATGGTATTTTAACGCCGATTTTCTCACTTTCCGTTGACTCTCAGGTGTTCGGATCAGTCGAAGACATGGATCAGATCGAGTCGGAGCCCAGGTCCGAGGAAGTCGAAGAACTGCCTCGTAGCCCAGTTAAGGGCACCGTAAATGTCACCGGCGACTCTCAAAAGCTCCCCCCGTGCAAACCCGCTTCCCCGGGTCCGTCCGACAAACCTCCGGGTTTAGACGATACGAGTCCCTCTTCCGTCAGACCTCGGAGGGAGTCCTCGGAGTCGGCGGGAAAAGGCTCGAGCGAGGAAACCAAACCTGAACTACAGCCAACAGACACGCAGCTCACTGCGGACAGCGAGGAAAAGGAAGAACCGTCGAAGGGGCCGGAAAGCGAAACGCCCGGGGCCGTCGAGGCTTCGGGAATCAAGACGAGCCAACCGGAAGTTAAGGAGCGTGACAGGGAGGAATTCAACAAGTCAAACGAGGAAGAAGAAAAGGAAGTCAAGACAAAGGAGTTGCCCAAGGGGGTGAGCCCTGTAGACAACAACACTAATGTTTTACGGTTGGAAACGGAGATTCACAATGAATACTTCCAGGCTCCGCCGCTCGGCCAGACTTTAGCTTTCAAAGCACAAAAGAGCAAAGGTCTGGACTTGGCGCCGCTGTGTCTGCGTACGACGGAGCAGCTGCCTCCAAATCCCGCGACGCCGGAAAACGAGCGAGAACCGAATTCCGAACGAACCCGAACGGCCGGGCCGCCGGGCGAAGCGGACGTTTCCGACTCGGCCGAAACGAAAAGGGACCGACCCGCGGACTTCCTGTGCGAGAAGCCAGGCTCGGATTCCCCGGTCAGACAGGTCCTGATCGCCCTCCAGTCGGCGTCGAGGGGAAGCGTCGCCCTGTCGTCCCGCGCCAGGCGGTCCCCGGACGCCGACGACTCGGACGACTCCGCCTCCGCCCTGGAGATGGAGGACAT
>OMKR01045223.1:0-15936 GCA_900302355.1 Cyttopsis rosea | reverse complement strand
TGATGGATGGAGAGGGAGAGAGAGGAGAGATGCAAACACTGGCACGGCTTTATGGAAGAAACGGGTTATGTATTTTAACGCAACATCAAACTATATCGATATAAACGGTATTGTCTCATCCTATATCTCGTTTGAAAATATATCGATATACCGTAAAAAGTCGGTATACCTCCCAGCCCCAACTCTTTTCATTATTTTCATATCGGAGGTTTATGACATTGACAGGCCGATATCCGATATCTAATAAAACGCCAATATCGGCCTGATATATCGGTTGAACCCTAGTGTGAAGACAAGGCTGCAGCAGTGGATGAATAAAGGTTGTACAGTATGCTGACCTCTCCATCCATCTCTCTATCCCTCCTCCTTCAAAGATGATGGAAGATGCTGACCAGGTACTGGTACTGAGGTTCTGTTCGTCACAGGATTCTAATTGATGTACCGCAGACCGTTTCTGATGTGCTGCCATGTCTTTTTTCTTCTTCCTTCCTCACAGAGGCATGCCAAGTGTCAGAGGAACTGTCAGTTCATTTTCTGTACAGCTGTAACTCTGCTCCAATTTCTGAGAGTGAAATTCTCTCGACTGTTGTGCCCTCAGTGCGTCAGTGGGCCTCGTTCATGCAACCTGTTCTCGATCAGATTTGCTTGTATGTCGAGTCTACAGTACCAACATTTCCACAAACGTGGCGGCATTGATCTTTATTTTTTCCCCTTATTGAATTTTTTTATATGGTGCGATCAAAATTCAAAATATACATGTGTTTAGAAACGGGCAGACGACATTATGCTGATGTGACTACCATGTAGATTGCCATATTTACTTAAAATAAGATCAAGACAATTACAGTATTGCCAAACCTCTTGAACAACAAATTTTCTTTAGTACATTTGACATTATAGTCTGATTGCTTTTTTCTTATGCAAATTCACATGAGTTCAGGACCAATTGGCTTTCATGCACTTGACCAGGGGTATTTTTGTGAATCCTGCATTGGCATTTGTGGGATAGTAATCTCAAAAACACAAGTAAGATTAATTTAAGAAAAGTTTTGTGAATGAGGCCCAAAATCGATACTTTGTTTAATGGAAACTAAACCAGGAAAAGATGGTCGAGCTAATGCAGTGTGTCTGCTGTGTTCTTTTGCATGCTCGCTCTTGAAAACCTTTCTTACCCGCAAAGTTATAAAACTCCAGTAGACACCATTTCTGATGAAAGTAAACATGCCTGCTGATCCAGCGTTTACCTTCCACGTAGGTGTGCGATATTCAGGGGAACCTCCAGGACGGCAGTCAGGTGGTGGTGTCGGTCATATTTGAAAACAAGTGCGACAGCTTCCTCAAATCCATGGAGTTCAACGTCTTGGACTCGCTGAACTCCAAGTTGCAGCGGCCGGAGGGTTCGAGCGCTCACGACGGCCTCACCGTCCCCTTCCAGCTTCCGCCGGGTCGGTTATTGACACACACACACACAACTTTCTATCAGGAGCAGCAGAGTCACAATACAGATAAGAGTTTACTCCCAAATTATTACAGTGTCGGTTTTGTTTTCTTCTGACATTGTAAAGATGTGTCTGCACTTCAAATGTCGTTGTGCAATTTAGACATGGAATTAAGTTACTTACATCCTTTTATAAGGTATCAAAAAAGTTATTTTATTTAAGTAGATGACTTTTTCTTCTTTTTTTTTTTTTTTTATCAAAATTTGTGTTTTTGTTTTTTATATTTGTAAATTTCTGAATTTTTTAGGTTTAGGTTTAATATATAAATCTCTATATAAATACATACTATCTCTAATCATCACTCATCACTCAATCAAGTTGTAAGTTAAAAGTTTTACTATAAAGTGACATTCTTATTAAATAAAATTGTGTCAAAGTCATGGTCTTGTGCTTTTCTCTCTTGGTCCAGGGGTGTCAAACGAAGCGCGTTTCGTCTTCAGCGTGCAGAGCATCGTCATGCCTCAGAAACTGAAGGGAACTCTCACCTTTATAGTCAAGGTTGGTACGGACATGCACGTCCATTTGAATGAAAATTTTACATTACATTTTTTAAGTACAAATGTACAAACACTCAAATACAACAAAGTAGACATGAAGTAGCTGTATCACCCTTCATGGCTGGTGGGGTGGGTGTGGAGGGGGTATTTTAGATTCACAAAATATACTCTTCAAACTGTCTTTAAAACTCAAAGTATATAGGTTGGGTAATGAATCTAATCTCCCTCACGTGTGACTCTCCACATTAGAGACAGGTTTCCACACTGGGTATCATTAAATCAATCTTCCAGTTGAGGGTTTTCAGTGACATGTTTTCTTCCTCTTGGTGTTTACACAGAACGAGGACTCCTCCACTCATGAAAAACTGGATTTCAAACTGCACTTTACCTGCACTTCCTACCTGATCACCACTCCTTGTTACAGGTCAGTAAAGAGGATCCAAGTGGGGCGGAATAAAGCCACTGGTTTTCATTCCATTAATATACCTCTGAGCCTGCTGGAGTTGAGTCTTAAATGTATTATCGAAACAATTACCCAAAGGATATTTCATTTAATTTTTCAAACCACAATCTTCGTGTGCCCATGCAGGCCACAAGAATGTACATTTTGATTCCAACCAAGCACAGCTGCTTACTCTTATTGGCACACCTCTAACCAGGGAGAGCAGAAGACATTTCTTAAAATCAGCTGGTGGAGCATTTTGCTGGAATAAAAAACTATATTCCCATGACCCTTGACTGCACATGACTTGAGACAAGTGGTTCAGATGATTAGATTACATTAAATGAAACTTTGATGATTCCCAAAGGGGAAATTAGGTCAATGCAACAGCAAAGTCAAGGATAAGAGTCAAAGAAGAATTGAAGATAAAACCAAAAACCATTTAAAAGACAGATTTGAAGGTGAAACAACCAATCAAACACAATGGAGATGAGATTGCAGCATCTTTTGTACAACTATCTACAGTTTAGGACTTGATTGAAGTTGTTGCAGTGAAGACATTATGTGCTACTCTGAGTGCCTCATTGCAAATAGAAAGGAGACTGACTGCTTATCTTTGTTGCCATTTGTCCAGTGATGCATTTGCAAAGCTGCTGGAGTCCGGCGACCTGAAGGGCAGCTCTGTCAGACTGGAAGGAGTCAACATGCCCTTCCCCCATCTACTGGCCCGGATCTGCTTTCACCACCACTTCTCAGGTATACACACACTAGGATGTATAACTTTTGTTTAAAGTGGTAATCCATGATATTATTATTATTATTATTTGTATCCCATATTTGATACTTTATATACACTACCGGTCAAAAGTTTTAGAACACCTCCATTTTTTTCAGTTTTTTGAAATTTACACAGTTTAACCTCTTGGGCCCATTTCTTGGGTTCCGAGTGAGGTGGAGGGGTTGGAGTTTGGAGGGGTGGGGTGGGTCAGCAGTAGGTGCCACATACAAGTGCTTCAGAAAGCTGAGACCCTAATCAATCATTTGAGATGCAGCTTGACACTGTATGTCAATCTTTTCTATCATTCAAAAAGTAATAAACAATTATATTTTTAATTTCACCTGATAAAAGGGTAAAGAGTATAAAGGGGCTTTGAACATTATCATGCCTAATGATGCCATTCCCATGCTCAATTATGTGTGACTAGTTGCTGCACCAAGTTATGGGCTGATACCATACATCTTTGGTACACTTTCTTTTTTGACCACTCAGGAATGGGGGGAAAGGGTCAAAAATCCCCCCAAAAGACCACCTGAAGACCTCATGACCTTGCAAAACACTTTTGAAAATGTAATGCTGTGATGCAACATCAATAACTATTTTTTGGAGATTTGTGTGAATTTGACAATTTCGACAATTAGATGACAAGCACTTTTTTCTGAAAATGGCTCAGAAAAAGCCACTTATCTTCAATGTACCTGGACATCCCATACATTTTATGAATGCTCTGGGTGTCTATTAGGGATGGACCGATACCACTTTTTCACTGCCAGTACCGATTCAGAGTACTTGACTTTAAGTATAGGCCGATACCGAGTACCGATCCGATCCATTACTTTTACTGAACTAGTAATACTAGTTTTGGATTGTTGGGACAAAAATGATTGAGAGAGACCTAACATGTTTCTACAGTATGTGATTAAAAAAAAAGCAGAATATCAAGTACCTCTGCTTTGATTTCTGACATGTTACACATGGTTCTTGGTATCGGATTTTAGAATGAGGCAAGTTCCCCGATACCGATACCCTGTTTTAGCCTGGTATCGGTCCGATATCCGATACCAGTATCGGTGCATCCCTAGTGTCTAGATTCTGGGTCTAGAGTTTCATGAGGCTGTGATTATCATAGAGGTCACAATAGGTAATTTTATACAGCAAGGTCAAGTAAATAAAATGCTGTCATCACAGTGAAATGGTTACTATGAGGGTATCCCACATGATCTTTTGGATTGGACACAGTGTGCAGAAATAGGGAAAATAAAAAAAGGCGAAGATAACATATTTTCACTGCATGCAGAACCGAGTGTGTTTAGGCCCCTGAAGCTAACTTACCCTGTGTAGCTGTTTAGCTCCGGTATTGCTGTGAAGGCCGGCTCTTGCGGTTCTAATGAGCCCAATTTCATTCAGATATCTTGATGTGAGAGGTCAAGGGACCCGTTTGAATATAGTCAAGCCCATTTAGCTAGCATGACATGCAGTTAGCATGACATGCTAACCACCTACGGGTAGGCCTGCTCGTCTAGTTTCAGTTGATATTGGAAAGCCAACTGGTAGCTTAAAAACTGATCTCACGAGAGTTCGTCAAAGACGGACTGTGCACTAAAGAGGTTAATGTCTCAATGTACTCTGAAATTAAAGCATAGAACAGATAAACTATTGGAGATTAAAAAAAAAAAAATCATGGAATCGTTTTGTTTAAAAGAAATTGTGGGAACTTCTGCAACAGTGTTGGGAAGAACTTTCCCAACACTGTTGCAGAAGTTCCCACAATGTGTTGCACTTGTAGGTTGTTTTGCTTTCACCCTTCTGTCCAGTTCATCCCAAACCAGCTCGATGGGGTTTAAGTCTGGAGACTGTGCTGGCCATTCCATGATTTGAAGCCTACCGTCTTGTCTTTTTTTCGAAGGTAGTTGTGATGTAGCCTGGAGGTATGTTTTGGGTCATTATCTTTCTGTAGGATGAACCCCAGACGGTGTTGCATGGAGCCGAACAATGCTGCGGTAGCCCTTTTGGTTCAGGGTGCTGGTCATTCTGTGCAAGTCACCGACTCTGGATCCAGCAAAAGAGCCCCAGACCATCACGCTTCCTCCTCCATGTTTGACAGTTGGTGTTACATGCTGAGGAACCATCCTTTCGCCTCCTCCATGGCATACAAAATCTGTGGGTTATGAACCCAATATTTTGATTCCTCGGTCCATAAGACCTCCTTCCAGTCTTCAGTAGTCCACTGGCGGTGCTTCACGGCCCAGGCAAGCCCCTTTTTCTTATTTTGCCAAAGGCTTTCTTACTGCAACTCGACCTGTCAAACCTGCAGCACCAAGTCTTCTCTTCGCAGTTGAAACTGAGACTTGCTTACTTCGACCAGTGTGAAGCTTTCGTCCTGTGAGCCACAATCATGCAAGCTGTTGACTCTCAGAAACTTGTCTTCTGATTCTGTTGTGGCTGCCAGACCTCTTCCTGTCAGAGTTTCCAAGTGCCTTTTGATGGTGTAGGAAACTGTACTCACTGACACCTTGGCTTTCTTTGCAATTTCTCTAAAGGAAAGACCTACACTTTTAAGGGGTATAACGGTCTGTCTTTCTTTGTTAATTGCCTTTTTCTCGCCATCATGATAACAATTTGCTACTTCCTGCAGTGCAATATTTTACAAATATTGCTTCAGATGTATAATAAGTCTGTTCCAACACTGCTTTTATACAGACTGTCTGTAAATAATCAACAAAAGTTGGGACACCTGTAGGAAATGTTTGCATCAACTTTCAAGGCTTAATATACTTCCATTGCTGCAGAACACCTGTAAGTTGTTCACCTATTACTTGTTCCCTGAAAAAGGCCTCTTTTTACAACTCTGAAATTGAGATTCTTTTTCAGTTTTTGGTAACCTAAACTTTATTATTATTTTTTTTAAATACCTCTGGCAGTTTACCGCTTACCTTTGTACCGTATCAGGTTATTAACTGGACTTGAACTGCTTCAATTTCAATAAAAACTGGTAAAATAGGGGTTTTTGACCGGTAGTATATAGGTTTAGGGGTGAATGTTTAACATGAATTCGTAACATGAGTATTGCTTGGTTCAAACAAAAAACAGGAAATGTAATTTGTGGTTTTGGGAAACTAACTGAAGCAGTTGCTCAATGACACAACATGATTGGTTATGCAAGTCTTGAACATGGGAAACGGGTAATCTTGCACAAATTGACTGTAAAATATAGGTATGTCACCCACAGATATCACAATACATAATTTCATTCCACTAGTTGTTGAGCAAGAAATATGGTATTATAAATTGCCTTTTTTGCTAAGCACTCAGTGTTTTATTGTACTTTGTCTTAGTTAACACATTTGAACACTATTGGTAATGCAGAAAATACATCCCTTTTAATACTGATTTGTTACAACTTCATATGCCTTTGTTGTTGTTTTTGTGCAAGCAGTTGTTGAGAACTACTGTTTGAAATGTCCGTGTTTTGTTAGGCCATGGAGGGTGCTGACTTGGACTTTGACATCGACTTGACTCCATGGAATGCAGTAGAGGAAGCCAGTACCTGCACAGGTAAGCTAAATCATAGTAATCGATGCTTTCATCTGCTTCAAAGGGATACTCTGTTTTATGGCTGACTTATTTAATATAAATAATTATATAATACATATAACTAGTATATAATGAAAATGTATCCATAATTAACATCTAACATGCTTTTCAAGGCCCTTTATTTTTTATAACTTCCATATGATATGGTTCTGTTATTTTATATTTATTAGTGCTTTGCCCATTCAAAACAAACATGTCGGTTCGGAACAGGCTGCACTGTTCGGAATGGGCTGCACTGCGGCCGTAAGTGACTCAGTTGCAGAGCCCTGAAGCCCTGCTCCGCTGCTCCACAGAGCTGAGTGGCTCGCTGTTCACTTGTTTATTCAAAGTTTATTAATATTACACGTGTCACGTTTCCAATTTGCACCAAATTTGACACTGCACGTCCTTGGGTCCCCTGCAATACACCCAGCAAGTGTGAAGTAGATCAGATGAACGGTTGTCGAGATAAAAGAAGGACACACACACACATACATACATACATACATACATATAGATTCCTCCCTTTATTAGTTAGATTTTCATATTTTAGCCTGATATTGGTCTCGTACTCAATAGCACTATCGGCACATCCACACATTTGGTGTATGCTTCAGTACTGAGAATTGCATGCCATCCTGTCATTACGTATTTTCAGCACATGTTTATGGTAAATTATTGGTAAATTGCAAAAATTTTATTTCCTATTGTGGACACGATGAAAACCTCCCATGCCAAAGTGTCTGTCTAAAAGTTGAGTTTTACCGCCGCTTAACACAGTAGCTTGATAATCCCTTTTAAATATGATGTGTTTCTTTTTGTGTTTGTCCTTGCACATCCAGATGGTGAGGTGAGTGTGGGCTCTCTCTCACATGCCCACACCCTGAGCTCGGTGCCCTCGCCTGCTTCAATGGAAGTTCTCTCTCCATGCTCCTTTTCAGTAAGCCAAACCTTTTCCCAAACCTATCAACTCAATTTACACATGCTTTGTTTAACTTACATTTTCCTTACAATTTTTATTTGTGCCACTGAAAGGAGTTTGTATTCGTGCACATGTTACTTGGTTGCATGAATATTTTCATATGTGGCGGCCTTGGCACACAGTCAAAAAAGGATTTCTTCCAGATGGTAGCCCAAACATTCTAAATAAATCACCAGCTCTCTGAATTTGGATTTGCACTTAATCACATACACACACACAAACACACACCTGAGACGGTTATTAAACAATGCCTTAAACACCTTGTCAAATTAATTATTCACTGACTATTTATGTAATGCCCAACCCACTCGTTAAAAAAAGGTGCTGACAACGTCACCAACATTAGCATAATTTAGCAGACAGATGTTTTTACAGCATGTCAAAACGAAGACTGAAGTTACATCTTTGTTTTGACCCCAATGCTCAGTGCAAACATTAGTCCTCTAGCTGACTGACTCTAGCCAAGGTCAGGATTCTTTACTCTAAAGTTGGTCAAAACAACCAAGGACACAGGCGTCATAAAACTAATATGTGAACTTTCTCTTTGACTCTGAGTAGGCTGTTTATAATTGCATGTAGCTGTCTTAACCCATTGCTGCTCCTTGTCCAGGATGAGCCTCCGTCCCCCCAGTCGCAGCCCTCTCCTGCTTCAGTCTGCTCAGACTCCAGCGGCTTCTCCGAGGCTCCCACACCTGCCAAGAGAGCCCCGAAGAGGAGCAGCCACGCAGCGAGAGGTGAGATAAGAGACTATTCATCGCTCTTCTATACTAGTCTTCTGTGTCTACTTGTACCACTACAGGGAGGGATCTGACTGACAGATTACAAAAATTGATGGTACATGGTTAGTTAAAAGATAGAAATCTTGAAAGTGCCAAAGAAACTGCATGCATGACTCTCCTTTCTCTAGTTTTGAGTCATTGTCACAGTCAGTCAATTTTTGCTTTGCGTTAAATCTAAATATGTAAATTTCTGCACCACAAATCAGCAGATGTCTTTCTGTCAGTTGTGTTTCTTTCTATACATCCTGCCATCTTTATTTATTCTCTCCCCCTGCTTCCTTGAACCCCCAGCCAAACCAGCCCAGCCAGTGAAAAGGCCCATCCAGCTTAGCCCCAAGGTGTCTATCCAGCCCAAACCTGTGATTACAGCTGTGCCCTTGGCTCACACCACTGCCCCCCTGCAGACTAAGACCATTATAATCCAGCCCCTGCAGACCACTGTGCTGCCTGTGGTCAAACCAGCTCCCGTCAGCATTCAACCAGCGCCCCCTCTAGGTTAGTACGAGCACTGCACCACTATTCACCTTCTTTCGTCACACACCATATTGCATCAGACCTGTGCAATAGTCCAACTGCTGTGTGTTTGATATGCAAGAGCAAGTGTGTTCATATGTCATGAATTGTTTTCATTTAAAGAGCTGATTGTATTGTTGGCACTGTCTTGGCACCTATATTTTGATTATATCTTTTGGCCAGCAGATGGCCCCTTAACCCTATGTTACAACCTATGTTATGTCTTTTTTATCCTCTGGCACTTTGGTTTGTCTTAATGTTAAAGTGAGTTATTTACAGTTTGAGACTTTTTAATTTTCACCTTAAAGCACACTGGACATTATTTCATCTGCAAAAGTTAAGTGGAGGTTGAGTGGAGGTTATTCTCCAGCCTCCTGCCTGTGTGTTCAGTCTACAGTTCATCTTGGTGATCATTTCTGTTCCTGAAGTAGTTTACTGTAGGTCACGGCCTCCCAACCCTTGTTTTCCCACCCTCCTGCTTACATCTAAGAAAAGCCCTGCACACACACATTCACACATAACCGAACCAAAACGAACAGAATTTATGTAAAATAGCTAAAGTTACTCGCAAGATAATACCTTTCATTTTTGGCTCTGATGGGCCAACAACTTAACATCTCTTGGATATGTTTTTATTTTAGTTATAAAATGATGCAAAAAAACAACCCCAAAAAAACAGAATTTCCCTGCGGGAAGTGTTTTTGTTTATGTAAAATCAGTTTTTTTTTTAGCTATTTTTGAAAATGTCAGAACACATAAGTCCGGGAACCACTGGTTGTCGTTATATGTAAATGCGCCAAACATGTAAATGCAATTGCAAGGTCAAGAACTTCTGACTTGAATGATGTGCGCTTGTATGTCTGCTCCATATAACAGGCTCCACGATGTCTCCATATTCTTAAACATTTGTTACTGTGGTGCTGACAGAGGTTGTGATCCTTTTTTGGTCTTATGGTCAGGCTATTGCCAGACTATAACATAATTGATCTTAAATACAAATAATAAAATATAAAATATGATGTTTGTTTTATTATTTTGCTAAATTTAAAATTTAGTGCTCTTGCATTATGACATACTTAATTAGTGGCAAAACGACGAGAATTCAATAGAGCAAATTCCTTGTGGCAGGTGATTAACACAGGCATAAGAAAACGTTTTAGCACTGCACGCACATTCTTTATTACCCCTGGCCAACGCTTCTACCCAGTCAGCACTGACAGGTTGTTTAGTATTAGAGACATAAGCCCGCTGGGCCAATAATGAGAGATGGTTCCTGGCACAGACTAACTGGAGGTACTTAGACTAGGTTTAGGCTAAGAACTGGGTGTCTCCCAGCATCACCACTGTAAACTTTGAACAAGGCAATTATAAAACTCCAGTGTTTTTGTTGTTAGACCGCAAGCAGATGTATGTGTGAACACACATGCGTCTAATGGTTTCATACCAAATGAAGCACACACATTTTGATAAAGAATGTGAGGGTTTATACCACAGGTTAGCATGGTAAACATCTTTTCCACCTGTACCTTAAATGCAGGGAGTCCTATTAAAGCCCAGGGGTTTATGCAGGTCACTAGAGGTGAAGAGGTTCCAGAAGCTGCCATGTACCATCTGCAGAGGAGGCTTTTTAAGAGCCAGCCGGATAAGGCTTCCAGCTGAAGTTATTAGAAGATGAGCGGTTTGGAGAGATGAGGTTTTTATTGGGTGGACGAAGAGGACTGACGAAGAGACAAATCTAGGGAAAAAACGCACATAGAGGAATAGCACATACTCGTGCTATTGCAGACAATGCTAATCATCAGAAAATATTATTACAGTAAAACTACACCCTGCAATTTGAGTGTTTATATGTTCTGTGTGTCTTTGTCAGGGCGTCGTGTGGTGCTGTCTCAGCCAGGCCAAGTGCTCCAGATCCAGACGCCCCAGGCTGTTCCTGGCCATGTGGTCACGATACCAGCCCTGAGCCAGGACAGGCCAGCCTCTGTTCCCGCTCCATCAGTGGTCCCCGTCACCCTCCGAGCCCCCTCCTCAGATGATGATGTAAGTCCTGCCAAGCTATCTCTGCAACATGAGTGCATCGTTGTGATCAAGTGACAAGACGAACATGACGTCTTACCACTGCGTTCAGGAAGCATTCTACCCGGAATTTTTTGGGGTAGAAACAGTAGAGCCCGTTATTCATAGTGATGCATACTTTTAAGGTGATACTTTTAAGGTTCCATTAGAGCCTGACAATTGGCAACCATGTATCACCTGTTGGTTGCCAAGACAAAATGATTGCCAAATTTTAATTGTTTCATAATTGAGTGATAATGGTCCTATATAATTGTATTCCATATTTCAATATTTTCACTTCTTTCACCATTTTCTACAGAGTAAATCAATGTGGTAGGTTAATTCATTTTCCTTGGCATAAGTTAAGAGGTATCCCTCACCTATTTTTTTAAGTGGTTGAGAAAGGGTCAGTAAAGGTGAATCCGATTATTATTTATGGGTATCTGAGTCCTCAGCATCTTAATAAATAATGTTTGTTTGAGTGAAGCGTGCTAGTCTAATGAATACCACAGTACTCAGCTCACATTAGATTAGTTTATGTTTTGCCCTTCAACTCTATGATATTGAGTTAAGAAGCGTAGAGACTAAGGAATGAGCCTGTTCCCAAGGTCACACTAATTCAGTTTCAGGCTAACTCAAATCATGAGTTGAGATGAACTCTTACACAATGTCTCTCTTGCTCTACAGTGTGTGAGTGTGTGTGTGTGTGTGTGTGTGTGTGTGTGTGTGTGTGTGTGTGTTTCTGGTTTTGTCTGTTGTTTTTTTTAAGTTGCTTGCTTTAAAGGGATGAGGGCTGTGATGCTGTCAATTGATTATGATTTTCACCATTTTTTTATGTTATATTTAGGTTATTGTGGAAGCGAAAGGTGCAAATTGTTATTACTCCATACTTAAAAGAAAACTTTAAACATGGTCAGTGGTGTAACAAAATCAGAATGTTCCATGTTTTTGTTTTTATCTGTTGTGGCAAACCGCCGTGTTGTTACATCATAATTTAAAAGAGAACAAAAACACAAAATGTTTAACTTCTTGAAGGTGCTGTATTACCTCTTACTATAGAGGAGTGATCTTTTATACTCACAAATAGATAACATTTTGCAGCTTTTTTACTGTAACATCTAAAATGCTGGTGTATCCCCAAACTATATGTACTGCAGTGCATATACTGTGGATGTTTAGAAATGTTGTGTTTGCCATGCTCACAGGTTGCCCGGGATACTCTCCAACATACATTGTGTCATCCCACTCTATTTTTAGTATTTTATATTTCACAATCCATTAACTTTAATGATCGTGCAAAATACTAAAACACTAAATGCCAAGGGAGAAACAGTCACACCTAGTATTATTTATGATGTTATGTCTCTTTCCACAATCCTTAATGAAAAAAAGATTTATTCCACCACTTCACTTGTCAAGAGAGGCAATACAAACATTTAACTTTACAATAGAGCTTTGCAAGTTGAATTACAATATCAGAAGTGAGGAAAATTAAAAAAAAAATGAAAAATTGTCTGACATGATAATTAGTTATAATTATATGTGATTGTGCTCCAAAAGAATCCATAGATGCCATGTCATTATTCGTCAATCTGCTCCAAAGTTTTCCAATAAACCTTGAAGTTTATTGGAACAGCACAGGCATTATGTAATGGTAAATAATTTTAGGACTGTGTCATTCAAGGATATGCATGTTGTGAAAGAACAAAGGAAGGTCTCTTCCAGAATTTTGTTAAAGGATGATGTCAGGACAGCTGCAGTGGACAGATGATGCTGGCACATACTGTGCTCATATGCACGGAAGTTATCTGATGTGCAGCATTTCTCCTTCACACACTCCTTCCTGCATGGCCTTCATGATGACAGCTCAGGACAGTCACAAGCCCCTTTTACACAGAGATCCCGCAATAATGCCGTAAAGACGGTATGTGGTTTTAGACAGCATGCCAGGATGGCAGCTTCCCGGAATCGCAGGGGCCTGATCGCGGGGCACTCCGGCTCCATTTCGGCTCTGTTACTACCTCCGCTGCCCGATCAGAGGCGGATCAACTCTGCCCCCCATTCCGTGTCTGTACCTGGCTTGAACAGGCTATGTAAAAGGGGCTCACAACGAAGCTTTTAGTAGATCTTTACTAATTAACCACAGCCATGCCTGCCTGAGAGACCATTACAAGAAAACCTTGTAATTGCTGCACTCTGTTTTAAACAATAAGCAATGTGGTTTCTCAGTGCAAACCTCAGTCTTATATTTGGTGGGAGAGTTCATTAATCTCTGTTAAAGGCCCAGGGCTAGTTTGATAGTCTTAGTTCCTATCCACAATTGTTTAGTTCTTTTAGACTTGTGTGCATTCTTACCCTTTGAATCCCAATGGGATCTGGTGTGCAGCCATGGAGTTATCACAATTTCCAGTCTCTTGTGATTTTCTCCAGTCTGACCTTTAGAGAAACTCACTCTCTCTACACCCACTTTTTCTTAATTTGTCTAATTGTTTCCCTGTTCTTTGTTCAAACTTTGTATCTTTTTTACGCTCTAGGTAAACTTTGACATGACATTGAAGTGAGGCGAAATGAATCGGTGGATGATTTGATATCTTTGTGCTTTTCACTGAACCATTCTTGTAACATTTGTGGCATAGAATATAATTGTAATTTAAAAGCTAGGTGGTTATTTTTGGTTCAAAATGTTGCTCCACACAGAAGATGGTTTAGATTATAATATTGTTTAAGGGATGGCCACTTGTGACTTATGAAAGGTCACAACTCCCAGTTACAACATTCTGTTTTAGCAGTTGGCTCACATTTTGTGAGGCAATTTTTCATAGCTAACACCGAAAAACGATTCATAAGTGGTGGTTGTTTTGTTTTTATTATAATGAATATCAACATTTGACCTCTGGCTGTAAATACACATGGCTCTTAAAATGGCTGAGAAGGACTTCTGGAGAAGCGTTTGTTGTGCCAGACCTCAAGATCACTAGCATGGAATTCCAAGCCCCATAGGCCAAGACAAACAAACCACTTGGTCATTTGTGACCAGACTGAGCAAGTAAATAAAGTTTACAATAAGTAATTAAAGGGACGGGGTCAAGCACATTAGTTGTGAGAGAAAAACATTAAATAATGTACAGGATTTAGAAGTGTCACCTCTGTGAAAGCATTTTCCAGGCTCTCGGGAGAAAGTAGTGGATGATGGAAGTTTAAAAACGGCAGCAAAAGCAGCATTGTTGTAAATCAACAAGTGTTAAAATTTGGTTATGTAAAGGGAAATGGGATTTACCCACTGCTCATTCAGTATAGGGAGGATGCTATCTTATGATTATGAAGTTTATCTCTCATAGACAGTACCAACAAGATCCACTCCCACAGCTCTGTGGGAGCCAATGGTGCACCAAAAATACATGAGCCATATGATTTTTGTTTGTACATGTATGTATTTGTTAGTGTTCACTACAGCTGTGTTCAGGTTATAAAGTCATTGGTTTGGCAACAGCACAGTAGTTATACTGTTTGGGAAAGAGTGCAAAATGTCTGGTAAAGAGGACATGCTTGTGCCAGGTGTAAATACATTTTGTATGTCCGTCAGTGTACCACTTCCTGTGTGTCCATCCATGCAGTGCAGTGTCTTGGTCTAAAGTTAGGCTCTATAAGCCTGGCTGTGAAACGTCTGCTAATGATTACACATTTCAGACAGGTGTCCTGCAGGATGGGGTATTTGTGACAGCTGTAAACAGCCATCATGGATTGGGTCACTGTAATATAACGGGCTCCTACACATTCAGGGATTAAGCCAATGTGTTCTGGGCTGTAAATCAGACCAGGCTGGTTGTGTTGGCATCAACAAATCCCTCCCAACACGTCTAGGAAGGAAGCCAGGAGAAAGTCGTGCCATTCTGGCCTCAACACAGTGCACACATGTGTTAAGCTATCAAGGTGATTTGAATAGGAAAATGTTCTTTACAATGGTTGAATTTCTTTACGTAATTCTTTTTCCCTTTCATATTAATTCATTGCACTACTTTGTTGATGGTTTCCCCTCTATGATACGTTTGTATAGTTTGGATAGTTGGATAGTTTGATTGATATTCAAAATGACACACTCTGTAATGCTAAATTATATAGGCAAATTCTGATGCAAAAACCTTACACTTGATGCTGTACAGTTCAACGGGACAATAAAAGTTGGAAAAACCCCAAAGCTAAAAATTCACCCATAGCTTCATCTTACTGTGGAGTATTACTTTCCAATTCTTAAAGGACTATACTGGTGTCGGCACGGTGGCTCAGTGGTTGCTGCCTCACAGCAAGAAGGTCCTGGGTTCGATTCCCGCCTGGGGCACTGTTGGCACCGTGCTCCGGTGGGTTATCTCCCGATCAGGGGCCTTTCTGTGTGGAGTTTGCACGTTCTCCCCGTGTTTGCATGGGACTCCTCCAACATAAGGCCCCGACTAAAAAAAAAAACGTGCAGAACACTTCCTGTCCTGTCCCTGACCACGGCATGGACCCACCACCTGGAATTGGTCCCCGGGCGCCGACGAAGTGAGGGCTGCCCACTGCTCCTGGATGCCCCTGGAGGAAGGATGGAAAGGATGGGATAAAAGCAGAGACTATATCTCATCGTTCGCTACTCCTGCATGTGTGTGTGTGTGTGTGTCACCCTCCGCATGTGTGTGGTTAATGTGTGATCAATAAATCATTCTTCTTCTTCTTCATCTAAACTGCCACGTTCCACAAGCAATATGTGATTTAAAAAGACTCACATAATAATAATAATAATAAACTTTTTTGTATAGCACCTTTCATACAAGATTTGCAAACAAA
>OMKR01045222.1:0-13000 GCA_900302355.1 Cyttopsis rosea | reverse complement strand
GTCTGACACCAGAATCTAGAGGGAACGCCAGTAAGTAGCCGCCTAAGTCGCTGCAGCCACCAAAGCCACTGCTGTATCTGATACTGTATATATATATATATATATATATATATATATATATCTCCCCGACACCAAAGATTTTCTCATTAACCTTGCTTCATTGCTTTATTTATTTGACTCATGGTAGGTCATATATCCATATATCATATATTCCCTGAAAATTTTCTGTATAAAATGTGTTAATTGTGCTCAGAACAACACAGGGAGAGGTGCTGCGCTGCTACTGCCAGCTCTTCCCACCCTACTCGGACTTTGTCGAGCTGGCGCCCTGTCATGGTGGAAAGTATTGATTGGTGATAATTGACATGTTTTCCAGATGAAGGTGATTGCCTCCCGGAGAGGGAGCTGGACCACAGCAGCAGTAAAAGCTGGGCTGTAAAGGTGGCAGAGTGTTCACCATCACCACTGTCCTACTGATCTCCCAACCCTGGAACACTATCCCACAGCAGGACGTGGACAACAGCCGCTCCCCTATTGAACACTGTCCCACCATACTCACAGAAGACAATGTTTGTGTCTAGTTATGTTTACCCACACTTATAGCATGCATTAGCCATTATGTTCACAGGGTGAAGTTTTGTTGTTGTCAATATTAAGTGATGATTAAGTGAAAATGGGGCCATTTTCCTAAAAATAAATCTGTTCTGGGCCATTTGTACCTGCTCTACATACTCCGGTTATCATTAATCCATAAACCACGAGTGAACTATCCAGTACACCGACACAGAATCAGTAAATTCTGGGTTTAATTTGGATTTTATAGGGCCAATTCTAATATAAAAGCAGCATTATGTAGCTTTTGGTATTTGGTGCCCCTACAGTTTCTGAGTGCAATTGCACTTTACACCGCTGTCGTAAAACTCGCCCAGGTTTTTTCCTCCTGGCCCAAGAATTTATTTACTGGACAAATTCGATGTTTCATTCACAGTCTATGTTACAAACGCAGATATAATATACACCTAGGTTATAGCGCCCCTTGCACGGACCTCGTCGGGAAGGATCTGCATCCTCGTCGGGACGCTGCGCACCCGGAGCTGTGGGGACAGACGGTCGGGGCTCCCCCCCAGATAGCAGCTGACTCTGGACTGTATTACAGACACACCTGTTTTACTGCTCCATCCCGGATACGGACTGCATCCGGGCTGTGTACACTCAGGCATCAATTAACTCACGGTTAGCTGGCGGAATCCAAGTAGTTATGGTCCGGAACCGGGCGAACGAGCACGCAAATCAGACCAGTTCAAACCGGTTCAGAGTTCAGACCGGATCGACGAGAGCAGCAGCAGAACAGGCAGAAGCCACCGTTTCAACCAGCTCTTGGAAAAAGTTTATTACGGTGAGGCGAATGATGTTGTGTTTAATGCAGTTTAATGCTTGTTCATATAATTTCAGAAGGTTTTGACTTCTTAACTTGCCAATACCATCTGCTATAGCTTTTTAGCCAGGCTAGCTAACTTTAGAGATAGCTAAGTTAGCTAGCATTAATAAACAACTCTGTGTTTGTTAGGGGAAAGGTTAGGTGTTGAGGTGGGAAATTTCCGGTACAGATTTCCCGGAATATCGATCCTTGCTCCCATTCACACATGACCCCATGCAGGAAATGTTCTAGATAATTTCAGGGATAGACTCACTGCATGTGTGAAAGGGGCTTAGAGAGGTCATGCAACGAATGCCTTTTTTCTGATAAAAATATAAATGCAACACTTTTGTTTTTGCTCCAGATTTGCATGAGTTGAAGTAAAGAATCCAGGATTTTTTCTAGACTCACGAAGAACTTATGTCTTTCAAATTTGGCCCAAAAAAAACCACATTCATTTTATTTTTTCAGTGTATTTATATATTTTTGCCATTTGAGAGAAAAAAAATTACGTCCATGTACATCTACACCCTTGTCGTTTCAAATACCACAGACCAATGGTGGAAAGTAACAAAGTAGGCTATAAGTGTTTTCAAGTATATGTAAGCTAGTAGCCTAAATGATCTACTAGGTGTCGCTGTTATTCCCTTGGGAGTTCAGCAGATAGCGCTTTTTGTTCTTCCCAGGACACCGTAGTTCTGAGTAAAATAAGATTACCCTTTCATCAGAGTATGAGATCTTTTCTGTTAAGAAACAAGTTTGTCCCTTTCTGGAAGTACTTAGTCATTGGGTGGAACCGGCTGTTGTCTTCACACAATGGCTAGCCATTGTACTAAAAATTCTCACTTTATTTTCCCTGTACGTACCAGCGGATGGCAATAATATCAAGGTAAGTGCAGATTATTACACACCTCAGAATTGTTGGTGGAATACATTTATTTTTTTATTGCAATTTAGATGTAATTTCCTCTGAGGAGAGCTCGATCTACTCATTAAGTGGCTTACCCGGGAGGCGCAGTGGATCAGAGCAGTCAACCTCAGCGACCTTGAGGTCGGCCTGGACATGGCATGGCGACAGTTGGACATGAGGTATGGCTCTCTTGAAGCCATAGAACAGTCCCTCTTCAACAGGCTGAGAAATGTCTGGGAGCTCCAGAGTGAAGACTTTGAGGGGCTTACAGACCTTGCTGATCTCCTCCTTGAAGTCCAATCGGCGAAAAGAGAGCATATTTGGGATGCTCTGGATTGGCGTGTATGACAGCGCGTTCCAATTCCTGCCAGTATCCAGCAACTTCGCACAGCCATTGAAGAGGAGTGGACCAACATTCCACAATCAACAACCTGATCAACTCTATGCAAAGGTTATGTGTCGCACTGCATGAGGCAAATGGTACTCACACCAGATACTGACTGGCCCCCCCTCCTCGAAGTCCAATCGGCGAAAAGAGATAGCTACCTGACCAGTCTCAGCTTCCTCAACACAGCTAGCGGGGTGCACCCTATCGTAGAGAAACTCCTGCTCCGCCTGCAATGGGAATGGAGAACCCGAGGCATGTAAGTGCCAAAAGTGTCAAAAATAAGTACCAGGTGCGGTTCCCACATTCTCATATTTCGTGGAGTTCATGGGGACTGACCCCAGCTTCAGCTTCCGACCCTCTGGTGTCCCGCCACCCAAGGCCGGGGAACACCCGGAAAGGCCCTGAAAAGCGAGGATCAGTGCCTCCCTCAGCAAAACAGAAGTCGACGGCCCCGCAAAGGCCCTGAGAAGCCACGTGAGGACCCCAACAAGCCCCAAGAGGACCCCGACAAGCAGTGCCCCATCTACAGAATGCTGCACTCCGTCAAGACGTGCAAGACTTTCAAAAGGAAAACGCTTATGCAGAGCAGAGAGTTTCTGAGAGCGCATCACATATGCTTCAGATGTTGCGCCTCGACGACCCATCAAGCTAAGGACTGCAAAGTCCAAACTCATTGTGAGAGGTCACACACCACACCTAGCGAGGAGCGAGGCACCACCGCGCACAGCCACCGTGCAAGAGAAAGCAGACATACACACCCATTCTACCACCGGCTTAACACACTACATAGGCCACCCTGCTTCTCTACCTGAAGAGAAGTTCCCAGGGGGATGACACGAACCGTGTGAAATTGTAGGAGAACTCGTCCTCAACCACTCGACGACGAAGAATGTGCACCCTCAGTCGAGAATGAGGCCTTCCTCAACATCATGAATGGAGAGTTCTTTAAGGAACCATCCCGCATTCCCAGCAATCGGGACCAGGCCCTCAGCCGCCTTATGTCGCCCCATCGAACACTAATGGAGAAGCCAGATATGAGGGACCACTTCGTGGGATTCATGAAGGAAATCTTGTAGCATTGGACACGCTGAACCGGTGCCCATGCTGAAAGATGCCGGGGATCGCTGGTATCTACCAAGCTTTGGAATCTACCATCCCCAAAGACCAGGACAGATCAGGGTTGTGTTCAACTCAAGCGCGCAATACAATTCGCTTCAGGACCGAGCCAGTCGCGATCATGGACGACATTCAGCAGATGTTCCATAGCAACCGCTCCTCACCGAACGCCCCGCTACCAGAAGAGAAATTCGCTGGCGGAGAATGGGATGCCCGGCTACCAGACGAGAAAGAAGAGGAGTGGCTGAGGTGGAGGAACTCATTACAAGATCTCCAGGGGTTGAAGATTCCCAGGATGCACACTGCCAATCTCTGAAGCTCAGAGCTGCCACGCGTCCACAAATGGTGTCACATACCTTGAGGTAACTAACGCGGATGGTCAGAGCGACCTTACAATCCTCAGACTCGAGCTTGGCACAGCTGTACTAGCAGTCGAGATGGCAGAGGTCATCTCACAGGAACTGGACACCAAGTTGGACAGTGACAGTGTCCAACCGTTCTCCGCTAGCAAAGTGAGGCTGAGCTAATGAGTCGTCTGTCAAATGAGACAAAACAATTCTACGTCTACGTTCACAACCGAGTCCAATGCACCAGAAGCTGGAGCTAAGAGAGCTGACCACCTCACGTAGGCATTGAACTCGTTAATCCCGGGAACCGATGTGGAGCTACGCCCCGAGGTTACTGTTTGTGTCATGCGCCGTTCAGCCAGGCTTGGGAGTGCGCGTTTCGAGGGTTTCCATTGTTGGAGGTCTCTCTCAAGAGCTGTGGCCCGGCTCTCGCACTTCGCTCACTCCTCCATCCTAGCATCCGAGAACGGCCCTTGTCACGGCTGGCACGCCTGCAGCAAGCCCCTACCCAAAGAGCAATTCAACCGGGCGATTCTGAGTGTGCAGAACGAAGCGAAGCCTATGAAGAAGAGGTCAGCTGCGTCCAGAGTGGAAAGTCTGTTCCCAAACAAAGCCCCTCCATCGACCCGCACGGTCTCCTCAGAGTCACAGCAATAGTCAATGCCAGGTCATTGACACCAGTCTCTACGGATTCAGAGCACCCAACCATTCTCACTCCAGCTACTCTGCTCACGGTCGGTACAGCCCCGTTACCTCCAATCCAGTTCAGCCAGGGGGACCTCTTCAGGCGTTAATGTTTGAATTCAAAGTTTGCGTGAATTCAAAGTTCAAAGTGTTTTATTGTCAAATGTACAGTACAACACAAGGTCATTCTGGACAATGAAATTCTTGTGTCAAGGCAAGCAACAACTACGTAGTAGCACAAACAGATAAGACTTTAAGTACAACCGTACAAGTAGAGGTCACATATAAGGGCACGAATGGCGACCCGTCTCGGAGGTTGTCCTCCTCCTGTACACAGACACCTTCCACCTTCCGTGTCGTTCTGTACTGTTTCACAGTTTCATACCACTTCCATTAAAGAGACCTAAAGTGAGCTCCTGTCTCCGGGTACTTTGTGGGAGAGTGTTTAGCTCGCTGTATAGCTACGTATATATCTTCACGTGGCGAGGACAGAAGAAAACGTAATTAATGGTTTGGTTTTTTTACAACCAGTGTCATGACGAAGTAAGTCATTCAATTTTTTACTTCGTAATATGTATGTTGAAGTGTAAAGAAACTAATATTATAATAAAATAATAATTTTAGAAATGTATAGCCAGAGAAGAATATACATTTTAACTGAATAGTTTGAATGTAATTTTGAAAAATCCATATTTTTGTATAAGGTTTGGATAGAGATAAAGGTTATGACAAAGTCTGGAGGTGGTGTGGATCCAGCCGAGAACTAATTTAAATACAGCCCATATTTGAACCAAAAAGCTACAAAATGATCTTCATCTGATCTGGAGATAGCCGAGTGCCAGTCCAGATGCAAAATGTCATGGCAAAAAAACAAGCCAGTTAAACTTTCTCTTTTTAATGTAAATTGACAATTGTTAATCACTGGATTTCCCAGGAGAGCCCTGGGTCCATACAGCTCTTTGTTACCTGTATCCAGAAGCAGTTTGAGAGTGACACGTTCCTCCTTGAAATCAACCCAGCCAAATATCGCCTTCAGTGAATTCAACATGCACAAAAAGTTCAAAATGGTAAGCTCTTGTTAAAACAGTTAATGGCAAAAAGCAAAGTAGGATCATCCACTCACTGTAAAATGAAACCATTTCTTCTCACAATCGCCCTCAATATTTAACAGCATATAATCGGATCAGAAGACTGCACACAATTTCTGGTATAATTTCCTTCCTGAATCTTGAAAATGCATCTTTGAAGTGGATAAACACATACATATGGAATTAAATATTATTCCATATAATTAAATATATGAATGAATGTGCCACAATCAAACCATTACACAGACCATACAATGACAGATGCAGCCCACATAACCTACCTTGGAGAAATCACACTTAAGAACCAATTAGAAACAGTCTGTGGTGCTATTTAGTTGTAAATAACAAAAAAATACACTTCTAATAAAATGTTGAATTTTTTCATTTCATTGTTCTACACATGTCAGTGTATCTGCCCAATGTGCTTGATGTGATCTGTGTATCCCCATTTGAGCCACCAGAACAGGTGGATATGGATGTTTGAAAATACTAGGGCACTGTCACTGGCCCTGGCCTCAACTAAACGTGTGGGTGAAATTCACACTGTATGAGCACCCTGAATGCTTAAAATTTGCCCATGGGGATAGACAGGATAGCCTGACCAAACCCTGCCTTCATTTCGAAGGTGCTTGGATCTTATCTACCAATTGCATAAACTCTGCCCAGTCCATCATTTACGCATATAACTGGACAGCTTCAGGAAAAGTGACAAGGTGTTCGCATTACTGGACTAAACCTCACACAGGAAAGCCTGTATCCACACAACGCCTTTCAAACAATGTATCACCTGCACAGAAAATATCTGAGATTTGTGTTCCAGGGGATATCATATGAGTACATAGTCCTACCGTTTGGTCTGATACTAAGCCCAAGAGTTTGTCAAATACACTAAGGGGGTGATAGCCCCCCTCAAGGAAATGGGGACTTGGGTGCCATGTACATAGACAACGAGCTAACTGCTTCCTGAGTTTAAGAATAAATGCGGGTCCAACTCAGAACATCTCTTTCATAGATCTGCCAATAGATTGCTTCCTCTTGGTGGAGACGCTCAGAGTGTGTCTGGCATGCGAAATTGGGTTTCAGTTAACCTGTCTACCCAAGCCCAAGACTACTTGGGCTGATGGCTCGAGCCTAACTGGGTCATTTATATATGAGGTTGATTTAGCCTTGGGTGGCATCTCAGGGTCTGGATCCTCACTGTCGGCGCCACCACAGATTTCACATCTCAGCAACATGCACTTTTGGCACTGTGACAGTGAAAATGTCTGGGTTTACAAACACACCATTACTCTAACGAGGAAAGTAATCATTGAAAATGCATCCCTACTGAGCTGGGGAGGCACCCACAAGGGGAGAGCGATAAAAGGGGCGTGTAGGTCCTATTTACGCCCCATACACATCAATTATCACATAAATAGAAGTGATATTGAATATCTCTTTATTGTCATTGTACAAGTACAGTAGGATACAACAAACAGGGACTGTTTTTTATAGCCCCAGAGATAAGGAAAGGCATGCATGCCCAAGGAGCGGGGAGAACTGGGGCCCAGGGGCTCAATGCCTTTGTGTCAAAAATCTAATAAATCATGGCACCTGTCGCCTACAGCTCTCAAGGCCCCATTGATAAAACAAAGAGGAGACATGCTGAAAAAATAAGGAGTAATGGTAGCCGCTATTTTCTACAGTGTGTGTGTGTGTGTGTGTGTGTGTTTGCGGCCACTATTTTCTTCAACAGTGACAATACTCATGTTAATCAGAGAATCTGAAATTATGTAATTAACAAAAACAAAAACAAAAAAAATGTGTGTTATAATGTCCTTCAACTGTTATATTCATGAAAGTCTGAAAATCTATAAAAATCTTAAATTGTATTCTGTGATTATAAAGGAGTCAAGTGGAGTTTTAGTCTATTTACTCTCCCCATCTTTCGTTGCAGACTAAAGACCCATCTCTTCAGACTACACCTGGACCCACTGACCTGAGCCCATGAGCATCTTCTTTCCCTTTACTGTCTAACATACTTTCATTACAAAAAACAAACAAAAACCTCTAACTCTACTCGTACTGCTTGGTTTTAGAGAATGTTTAGCTGTGACATACAGTTAGTTTGATACTGTGACAAATGTACTTATTTTAAGTCACTTTGGACAAAAGCATCTGCTAAATGACAATGTAATTTAGTCGGCATACACACTTACACATATTACACCATTTTCCTAATGATGGCTCACATTTTTAGACTTTTAAACGTCTCTTGGGTTTTTGAAAATTCAAACAACATGGTGAGAATCTTACCTTAAAATTTAAGGTATGATTCGGACTCACCGCATTGTTCAAATCTTTCAAAACCTGAAATAGGATCATATTAAAATGAAAAAAAAATGTGAGCTATCAGGAAAATTGTCAGGGGTAATATATCCCCGCCAAGTGGAAACATTGCCATGCAAATGTGTTGTTGTGTGTTTTATTCATTATTGACACATCTGCTGGATACAGTAATGCATCTGTTGTCTAAGGACAGCTCAACCTTTCAGTTTCATACAACAGTGACGTCAGCTCCATCGCACAGATCATCCATCGCACAGACGCTGTGTGAAGAGCTTTGTGTCTTGTGTCACATCCTTCCTCAGAGGCTGGCTGCTGTTGCGGTCGACGGCCTCCCTCTTCCAAAGTTGACGTAACGGTCAAGTGAGATGCAGTTGATTATTATTTTTTACTTGTGGGGGGGGCTTGCTATCATTGGCCATGTGATTTCTCTTTGTCAAATTCATTCATTCATTCAACCTTTATTGCTGGTCTAGTTGGTCTGATTATTTTCACCACTGACATAGAATATATCTGTTACGTGACTGTGGCATAATGGGAGGAATGGAAGATTTTACATTAACAAAAAGCAAAATAATATAATTTTTATTTAGACCCTTCCGTGCTAAGGTTTATTTTATTATTATTATCAGCATTGACTAGATATTACCATTTTTGTTGGCAAAACCTTGCCAGATGCTAAACATGAGAATACGATGGCTGTGTCCTTGCGCAGTGTATGTGCATTACGGTAGCTTTCAATGTCTTCTAGAGATCGCACTGTGACAGCCGACCCAGTGAAATGTGTAAGGAAATGGGAACACTAGGATCGTAAAGGTTTTTTTGAACTAACTCTCACTATACTACTCATTATATAGTATTTGGTAAATTTATTGATGTCTTCAACATTCCCATTAAATCTGAAGTAGATGTAGTTGCAACTACTGTATATACTGTATACTTGAGCTGTAATTGTTTGATACTAAGAGGTAACCACGTGAATAGGTAGGTGTAGGTAGATGTTTCTATTCTTCTTTACAACTCAATATACATGCAGCAAAGACTGCAGACATGTTTTCAAAGACCACCTGTTTATCGACGATGGTCTCTTTATGGTAAACATGACCTGTATTAATTATAGTCTTGTTTAATTAGATTTAAATATACGAATATAAGGCCAGGTCTGAGCCCTCAAAGCAAGGGTGTTGCTTTGAGGACGGCTTCCAACTGGTTTGTATGGCTCACAAACCTGCTGTAATAGAAACATAGTACCTTGCAAATCAAAAGTTGCATGTTAAATACACTAGGACCCTGTTTATCCATCATACTGTTAATAACAGGATATTAAAATCTTTGTGTAAAGTGTAAAGTGTAAAGTCAAAATTAGATGAAGGTGGTGAAATAGGCGCAGTTTTTCCGGATTTTAAAGAGGGCTTTTGATACTGTGAACCATGAGGTACTCCTGTCAAAACTATCCTTTTGAAATTTATCTTCTGATGCCATTAAATGGATGAATTAATATCTAACAAACCGGAAGCAAAGTGTACACATTGGTAATACTCAATCAACATACCTTAACTGTAACATTGGTGTTCCTCAAGGATCAATACTGGGCCTATTTTGTTCAGCTGGTGTATTAATAACCTGCCTCTATCAATATACAAATGTATGCTGATGACACAGTTTTTTATGTACATGCTAAAAACAAACAACAAGCTGCAAACAAACTAACTGCAGCCATGGTCCATTGTTAGGGACCGAGCTGGTAGACCAGAGAGAAAGGTGTTTTTGCAAATTTTCTCTTTTCTTTATTTACAAAAATGCTAAAAAAACAAAAAACAAATTTTCTGACAATAATTCTGGGCCCATAAAAGAGGTCAAAATAACAGAACTAAACTGAAACACTACCAGAAGTGAACTGAACTGCACAACTGACCTTTTCAAACTGTTGTTGTTGTTGTTCTTCTTCTTATTTGGTGTTTATTGGCAGCTTGTATCCGTTCCGTTGCATTACTGCCACCTTCAGGATTTAATGAATGTCCTGTTAAATCAATGTCCTCATTTAGAGTTGTTTATCCAGTCCAGTCACCCTCAAAAAACTAAATATCCACTTCCTCCCTATCTCCACATTCTAATATACTCCCGACTTTGTCCTCCACCTGCCCCATTCTCCGTAGTTGTGTCAACATTTACTTTCTTTCTCGTGTATATTTCCTGCATGTTACAAGAACATGTTCTACTGTCTCATCCTCATGGCATTGATCATAAAGCCCCATTGGGTGTTTTCCCATAATGAATAGTGTTCTGTTAAGGCTGCTATGTCCAATTTGCATCCTGCTAATTATTACTTGCGCTTTCCGTTTTGTTCCCCACCTTCTTGACATACCTACTCTGGTTTGGATTGCGTGTAAATGTCTCCCTTTTGTTTCATTATCCCAATGCTGTTGCCACTGCTGCTTTACCATTTTCCATGCCTTTTCCCTCTGATTTTGATCAATTGATTTCAACATTTCCGTTTTTGACCGCTTCTTTTGCCAATTTGTCTGCTCTTTCATTTCCCGGGATACCTAAATGTGCTGGGACCCACATGAATGTGACATTTTTCCCTTGTCTAGTTATTCTTGAGTATGTAAAGAAGATTTCATATAGCAGACCCTGATGAGTTCTGGCTGTACCTGTCTTAATGCTTGTGAGGGCTGACACAGAATCACTACATATGACAATTTTGTTGCACCTTCCCTGCTCACTCCATTCTAGTGCCATCAGTATGGCAAACAATTCAACAGTATACACATTCAAATAATCAGATGTTTTCTTGTTTATTTCCATCTGGAACCTCTGCGGCCCCTGTTGCGGATCCTTTGATCCATCTGTAAAATCTAAACACTATCTTGATACTTCCAGTCTCTATGGTAATACAGTAGTATTCATTGATTAAATTTGTATTTTTATTGTTATGCTTAATCTTAAGCAGTTCTAGATCTCCACATGGGTTTTCTAGTTCCCTGAGAGGCCACACCATGCTTTTGTCAAACTCTTTATCATATACTCCCATTTCTTTTGCCATTTAGTCTCCTGTCCAGCCAAAGTTTGTTTTTTGTGTCCTCTCCTTCTTCCAGCATGTGTGCAGCACCTTTTTTGTTGGATGACTATCTTCATGTCCCCGTAGATTGACCCAGTAATTGGCCACCAGATGTTTCTGACGCAGTGGCATTTCACCTGTTTCTATTCTCTGCCTCTTCTTCCTTCTTCAGACAAATTATTGGAGCTATGCACCATAACAAAACTGTTTGCCATTAACTCTGCCTTTTCTTTATTTGTAACTGCAGTCTCATTTCTATCTGTCAAAACCAGGTAACTCCATTCCCTCCTGTCCCCTCCCATCTTTTTTATCATCCCCCACACCTCTCCCATCTGTGTTGTGCTTCCGATTGTATAACAGTACTTCCTCCAATGTGTCCATTTTGCCTGTTTTATTGTCCTCCTTACCACTGCCTGGGCTTGCTTATATTGAAAATTATGAGTCCTTTTAATTATTTCAAACGCCTTATTTCTATTTCTCTCTGCTTCCTTACATTTACCATCCCACCATGGCAGTATTTTCTTCTTTGCCCTGCCTTTACTTTTAGGAATGGACTCTAATGCAGCCGATAATATGCCTGCTTTATTTTGCTGTCAAGTGTTTCTATGTTCATTCCATCATTCATCCGATTAAAATATCTATCACTTTCTTCTAAGAGCTTCTCCCAATTAGCGTTCTCAAGAATCCATTTCCCCCCCATGCTCTCTATGGTCAACAAGGTAGTAATATTTATCTTGCACCATATTGGGTAATGATCACTCCCTATAGTTCCTTTTTGGTGTACTGTCCAATCACATACAAATGCAATGTTGTTTGATACCAATGTAAGATCTAGCACTGATTTTTTACCTGTATAATATCTATTCTTGTGATACTGCCATCATTTAAGCATACTAAATTATTTTCATCTAACAATTCTTCCATCACCTGACCATTAGAGTCAGGTAGAGTCAGTGTTCTGTCACTCCCCCATAATATATGTGTCCATTAAAATCACCACACCAAATCATGTTCCTACTATCCTGTCCTATCTCCTTAAGCTTACTCAACTATAGCCTTTTCCACAGATTATAATAATTCACAATTACTATGTCTTTCCTTTCTGCCCATATTTATTTATATCACTACTACATATTCTTGTTCCTCTCCTATACTTATTACAGTATTATATAAGGTATGCCTTGTTTTACAACAGTGATACATCCTCCCCTCTCTCCTATGAGAGAGGGGAGGATGGCGCAGTGGCGGCACGGTGGCTCAGTGGTTAACACTGTTGCCTCACAGCAAGAAGGTTCGATTCCCGCCTGGGGCACTGTTGGCACCATGCTCCGGTGGGTTATCGCCCAATCAGGGGCCTTTCTCTGTGGAGTTTGCACGTTCTCCCCGTGTTCGCATGGGTCTCCTCCAACATAAGGACCCTGACTAAAAACGTGCAGAACACTTCCTGTCCTGTCCCTGACCACGGCATGGACCCACCACCTGGAATTAGTCCCCGGGCGCCGACAAAGTGAGGGCTGTCCACTGCTCCTGGCTGCCCCTGGAGGAAGGACGGCCAGGATGGGATAAAAGCAGAGACTATATCTCATCGTTCGCCACTCCTGTGTGTGTGTGTGTGTGTGTCACCCTCCGCATGTGTGTGGTAAAATGTGTGATCAATAAATCAT
>OMKR01045217.1:0-10737 GCA_900302355.1 Cyttopsis rosea | reverse complement strand
GACATTTGTCCGAGCAGCGCGCGGCCCGCCCCTGTGCGTCTGACGTCACCGACGTCGAACGGGACTGTTTGTTCTGGATTTGGGGCGAGGAGGATCTGCGCGCGCTGACACCCGAGAGAGGAAGGTAAAAAACACGCACTTTGAATTCCCACAGTGGTGCCGGTGATATGTCGAACGACTGCGCGCCGACCGGGGACACCGATCCCACGCACGGAGCCGCCGTCGCTAGTGTATTTCGCACGCTGTCAGTGTGCGCGTTGACAAGCGGAGCACGGGCTGTCTCCGCAGGCCTCGCGCACCGGTGCGAGCCCACGAGAGGGTGAATCGCGGGGGCGCCCACTCCCGCCCCCTCCCGCACCCCCCCGTGTTTCCACGCGCGCACCACACGTCGCGTTTTCAGCTTCTTAACGCGCGTTGAGAGCGTGTTCGGGGCGCGCGGATCGCCCCGCGTTGTCCCCGAGTGCACGGTGGCTTGCAGCGGAGTGCCGTGCTAGTCGGTTAGCTGCTATGCTGTTTGTTTGTAGCCCCGTAGGCCGTATTCGTGACATAACTTACGTCCATCCACAAGCGTAGTTTACGCACGACGGTGCGGAGGCACGTGTGGAATGTGACGTACGTTGGCTTCGTGAATAGCGGCACCGTCAAAGTCGTATTCTGAAAGGCCGTTTACGTGCAGAACTGTCAGCTGCTGACAGCGGAACATGGCGACATCCTGACATGGAAGGTTAGAACTGCGATGGTTGACTTTTTCGAGCCTCTGCTCCGCGGTTATTCTATAACTTTGCGTCAAACGGTAAATAATGGTTCAGTTGATTCCATTTGGCCGATTGCGTAGCCATCGGCGTAGTTGCTTCATCACAGGGCTGATATAAATGTGGGTGGCGAGTCGCAGTGGTCTGAGGTGTGTCAAATTAATGGCTCAAGTAAAATAACTACTGTGTAACTATAATAATATAATACCTAATGGCTTTTGATAAAACAACAACAATGGCCCCTTTAGGAAAATAAACCGGTAGTGGTAGCTGTCACATTCTGTACTTTCATATATTTGCTTCACACTGTACATACACACACACACACACACACACACATTCCTGTATATAATTTATATGATATGTTTATAATTATTTTTTATTACCTTTTTGTTATCATTTCACTGCATGATGTGACAAATCAACAACTCTTGATATTGACTCTTGAAGCTCTGAACGGTGCTGCTTCTTGGTGTAACGGATGCCTCCCCATTTATGCCCAAATTAGTCAGTGGCGTACCAAGCATCCGTGCAGTAAAGTCTCTGTCGTCGGCCATAATCTACCTCGATTAAGCCTAACTGCTGTTTTCTGTCTCCCGCTGTCAGGTGAGACACCCATCCCACTGTGTTTGTGGCGCGGTGTGCTTCCCTTGCCCCTGCAGCGTCTCACGGAGCCCTCCTTCTTCATATATGCGAGCCAGGCCCGTGTCTCTACCTAGGGTCCAGGCTAAGTCAGGTCCCCCCTCCTCCTGACAGCTCTCCGCTCTCTCTCTGCCTCCTTCCGAAGGCTGTGAGAAATGATCACACATCTGGATTAGGTCGAGGCTGCACTGCAACCAACATGTAAGTCCCCCTTCCAATATTTAAATGTGTGACTGTGTGTTTTCTCTATAGAGCCTTGAACACTAGGCACGGTATATAGTCTTATTTGATGGCAGGCTAGACGGAATCCCCATTCCTATGCGTTATTTTGAGTAATATTGCAAAATTTATAACATACCTTTGCAATTCAGGAAAATGAAAACACTTGAAAATTCCACTACTACCTAGGGGTGGGGGAAAAATCGATACATCATAGTATCGCGATATTTTGCGTGGCGATGTTGTATCGATACACGGACGCCAAGTATCGCTATTTTATTATATACAGGGATGACGGGAACACCTCGCTTTTCAGTGAACCCATTTTAGCATTTTAAATTCTTTTTTTTATCCCGCCGCCACGACATCCGCCATCGATTAACTAGTGGACCCGGTCTCTGATATGTTAGGAATAGGAGATGCAGACACAGTGGTTGAAAGCGCTCCAAAACAGTAAGCGGATAGTGATGGTGCATTCAATGGAACTTGTAAAACTGTAATTTGTCTCGGAAGTGATGCTGCATTCATGGTAACTCGTAAAAATGTATGGGTGGGTGGTAATTTGTGTGGGTAGTCCGCCCCCAGACTGTAATACAAACAGTTTAGTTTGTCAGGTGCATGCAACATTATGACAGGTTTTTATGACGGTATTGGTCAGTCTGTCTGCTTGACAATACAATTTTGCTCCAATAAAAATGATTGAAGTGAGATGAACAGACTGAAAACTTTATCTTATTAGATAAAACAGATGTTGACAAAGTTTTCCTTTGGGGACATAATTTGCAGTTGAAAAAAGGTACAGCTCTGCCACAAATTCTACTTTTATGAAGTTTATAATGTTCACATGTGTAAATTCAATGACATGTTTATGACATAGTTAAATGTGGTGTTGTACTAAACTTCATTATATTGAGAGGTGTTTCTATTTTTTTGTCCTCCCTATTTACATACATGAAGGGGGGAAGAATATTAGAAACACCTCTGAATATTTTGTACGTGAGGTAACTGATCTGAAATAGATTGTAAGCTCACAGATATAAAATGGCCAAGGTTCATTATTCAAATTCGAGTCTAGATTACTCCAAAATAAATAGTAAAGGATTTTCTTTAGTCGCAGTACCTGTGCATCCAGCTCCATTATATGGGACACCTTGTTCCAGCCAAAGCCCACAAATCGCTGGTCGTATTCCGGACAGTCTCGTCTTACCAACACGTAAGGTTCAAAGTCTGACTCCCACTCCACCTTATAGGGTGTGGTAGCTGTTCGCCATTTGGCATAGTCGGTTGGAGCATGTCCTTTGGTCCAGACATGATACCTACAAGGAGAGATAAATAATACAGTGTATATTAGCAGGTAAAAGTAGAATATTGTTGACAACAAGACAAATTCCATTATCGAGAAAATATACTATTTCAGGCCGATCTGCCAAAACTATCAGGTTTTTTCTTGAGGTTTCTGGTACCTGAAGGTGTAGAGAGTCCCCATGTCCAGCATGGAGAGCAGCTCAGCTTTGGATTTGGGGAAGGACAGGCGGTAGCGTAGCGTCTCAAATGCCGGAACCACCAGAGCCTTCTTGGTGTGGGCCATGTCCAACTGCACCACTGACCTTCTGCACGGAGGACACAGGAGAAAACAACCACAAGTCATATCTACGACGTAGTTGAAAAATGTGGTCAGGGTGATCAATGATCATAACTCCAAACACCCACTGTTTGAGCACGACGAATGACTTTACCTGAGGTAATCGTAGAGACCATACATAGGCAGGAAGTCCACGTCCGCCAGAAACACGTATGGCGTGTTGGCATTCTTCAAGGCCACGTTCCTCACCAGGTTGACTGGGTAGAACTGGCCCTCCTTGTAGACGATGTGATAGCCCACGTTCTTGCGGTTTTTGAGGACCTCGGAGGCCTGGGCGTAGCGCAGGAACTGCTGGGCCTCGGCATCTGACATGTAGAGAGCCAGACTGATGGGGCCCTCCCAGTGCTTACAGATGGCCTCCAGCATCTGCAGCCTGCGGAGAAGAGACGCACCCACTTGCATTATTAACGGAGACATTTAGAATAAGTAGAGGTGGCAGCCTGGCAGTGATGTTGATGGAATTTATGATTGAGTTCCTACTTTTGCAAATACCATATGAAAGTGACATAAAATGAAGATCAGGGTTTAGGGGAATGTTGGCTGTGTGTGCATGTGTGTGTGTGTGTTTGAATGCCGCACCTGTCCATCGAGAGCTGGGCGACTAGCGTGACGTCAGTGTCGTCCCCAGTGGGCGTGTACTCGTACTGCAGGAAGTAGAGGTGCACGCGATGCACTGTGATTCGCTCGCGGCGGAAGTCGTAACATTGGTCATCCTCGTCCAGTTCCTCCAGAGAAGCCTGCAACTGAGGCAAAGGGGCAGGGGGGGGCAACAGCTTCTGAAAACAGCTCCATGACACCTTCATCAAAAACTACTATGCTAGTCGTTTGACGAAAGGATTTGTTCTTAGTATAGTGTGGCCCTTAATGATTTACAGTAGATGACCATGTTTATCTAACTCAATACACTTTGGGTCAACGCGTTTCTGTATCAGGAGGATAAGGAATGAGTAGCTCAATTCAGCGTATTACAGGTCGCTCTTGACGTCTCTTACCCGTACGCTCTCGGTGGAGGCCTGACTGGGGCAGCCGAACAACTCTCGCCTCAAAAGGTTGCCATCGTATTCCAGGAAGGTCAGGTAGAGGTTCCTGAAGAACTCGACGTGCTTGTTCTTCACACGGAGCTTCTTGGGGGAATTCCAGTGGATCACCTTAAACAAGGGGGTTTAGAACTAATGGTAAGTAAAATAGCATTCAAATCTTTTAAATGATTATGTCATGACAAGTGAGATTCCTGGTTCTTTTAGGTACCTCATTGAATTTCTCACACAAGGATCCAGAAATTATTATTAACCGATGAGACTGTTTGGTTTGAGTGACTCTGCTCGGTTTTTAGCTGCAGAGTCTTGGAATCTGAGCTGTTGTATGCTTGTTATTGGCCTTATTGCCGGAGTCTAGTGTCTGTTGCATTTTTGTTTCTCATTGTGTGAAACAGAGCAAGATTTAGTTTGACTGCCCGCTGGTAGTAGTGTTTATAATTTTCTTTGGGCATTGTTAAAATACATTGGAAGTTGTCACTCTGCTTCTGTCATCTCCCGTCTCTCCGTCTCCTGCCTATCTATCCTTCCTACATCGCCTTAGATATGAAGGTGGCTCATGTGCAGTCTATGTGTATCTCGGTTCCTACCTTGAGGTCGGAAACCTCCGTGTAGCACTGTTCAGAGCGCGTGTGGTCAGAGAGCTGAACGTTCCAGAAGCAAGGCAGCTGGTGCACCAGGACGGGGTTCTGCTTTATGAAGGCATTGAAGATGTCCTACACCCGATGTACAGATGGGTAAATATCTGGTTAGACAGTCCAAAAGCAGACTTGTAAGACTAGTAATGTAGAGGATTGGAGGAGAGCCTCACCTGATCAGCTAGGGATGTACTGAGCATGCTCATTAGCTCCCTCTCTGCTGTCAGTCTCCACATCTGCTCCCAGCCAATTCTTCGTAGACGCTCCAGGTAGAGCAGAATGACCCCTGGAACCGAGCACAAACATCAGTCACACACACCAGCTTCAGCTCACCACCCATTCATCCATCCTTCCTTCCTTCCATTTTCTTTGACCGCTTTTTCTTGGTCAGGGTCACAGGCTCCAGCTGACCCCAGCTGAATGACGCCCTGAATGGGATGCCGTTCCATCGCAGGATCACACACATTCAGTCAACAACAACATTTACACCTGGGGCAATTTAGTCTAATCTGTCTAATCTGCACATCCTTGGAGGTGTACCAGGAGGAAAACGCACAGAAACACCACGACAACAGACAAGATCACAACAAAGATCCCAGACAAGAATCAAACCCAGTTCTCTGGAGAAACAGTGCTACCCACTGCGCCACCGCTGTGCCCTCTATCACTCATGCCAATGCAAATAGAATGTCCATGGTATTCCTCACCTGTGTTGAAGCCTCGGCCGAGGGCAGGCCAAGGTTTGTGGTTCTTCCACAGGTTGCCCAGATACCAGTCGCTCTGGTTTTCCACGAGGCCAATCACCTGCTTGTCTGCAAAAGAAGGGAAAGCCAAAACATTAGATCCCTAAATTTTCAGACAATTATCAATTTCCTCCAAAACGTAATTGTGAAAGTCAGAGGTTTATACCGGTGAACTTCCTGAAGATGCCCCAGAGCTCCGCTATGTCGGTGGCGAAGGTGATGTCCGTGTCCAGGACGATGACCTTGGACAGGTGTGAGGGCAGGGCTTTGGTGAGAGTCAGCTTCATCAGGCCGTAAATACCCGAGTAGTGCTTGTTGGGAATCCAGGACACTTCCGACTAGAGGGCGGAAAGAGGAACAGAGTTCGCTTTACAGCTCACAGTAAACTTGCATCAGGTGTTGCACTGTACAGCTTGCATCTCTTCCATTTTGTGTCCTGCAGTAAAAAGTCTTCCTTCATACAAACTCAATCCAAGGTCAACATCACCAAAGCTGACTGGTGCAAAACTACGGCATTATCATTCAGGCTCTGTACAGTATCTGTGGGTGAAAATGATTCCTCAAACTTTTTTTTTCCAATTTTTTCCATCTGTGAATTGGCAAATAGTGTGCCGTTAATTAATTCTCTTGATTCAGTGTAATTGGATCTGAATAAATGCTCCTTCTGCAAATATAATCGGCTTAGACACTAGGATGTTTTTCTTCTGTTTAAACTGAGTTAATGGAATATGAGTCCTTTTCTCCGCTCGGAGAGAGGGTAGGTCGAGACATTTGAGAGTATAAAGAGCCATTGTTCATGCTGAGACTGTGAGGGATGGGAATTTGATGATGTGACGGAGCCCGAGCCAGGCGCTCTGAGAGGAGGAGGAGAGATGGGAGGAGAGGAGAAGGGAGGCGAAGAGAGAAGAGAGGGGAGGTGCAGGTCGGTGTGTGCTAAAAAGATGCTGACAGAATGCCAAAACCAAACCTGGCAATGATGGTGACACACACACACACACACACAATTATGCATGCACCTCCTTGTGTGCCAGTTGCTTGAAGACTATCAGGTTTAGGTCAGAGTGAATAATTGGTTGATAGAGTGTTAATACAACCTGTCCAGCTGTTACATATTATACACTAAACTGGACAGGGTGGGTTCTGAGCAAGGAAATACAGGACTATTGCGACTTTGAAAATGTATTGTTTTTGTTGAGGCCTGTGCATGTATATCCAAGACAAGATAGTAACAATTCAATTTTGTGATATTGTGGTCCTATTTAATGTAAAATAAACCAAAGTGCATACTACTCATAATGCCAAAATGTTTGTCAGGATGTTGTTGTTGTTATATAGGACAAAAATAATGTAGGAATTTACTTACATGACTTCCTTATAATGCTGGTTTTATAGCTTCAACTCATGACATTACAGGGAATCTTTGGCTCCTACATGAAATAGGTGGCTTGGTATATAGAAGAACATTCATGTGCAAATTAAGTTGCCTTGCTGCCCCTTGTTTGTAAAAACATGTTGAGACTGTGTATTTGTTTTGCTAAAAGCCTTTTAAAAATGGACTTTACTCTGCTTGACTTGTTGCTGAATCCCCAAAACTCCAGAGTGCTTTTACCTTCGCATAGTTCCCTTTGATATGGTAAACACAGCGTTTGACTTTGACTAACTTTGACTTCTTTATGGGTTTCTTTTACAGGGACTGAATTCTCAAAATCCTAATAAAAGGTTCCTGGCTGGAAAGAGAGAGGCGTGTGAGCAGGAAAGGTAACCCACATTGACTCTGAGATCCATCCGCCTCCGGCCACATCCTCAAAACAAACGCACCCTTTGTTAGTCCAGGGGGTTATTACAAGGACCGAGACTGGATTTGGGGGGGGTGGAACCGCTCAGAGCAGGTCCGGAGCAGTTCAGGCCCTTTTTCAAATCAAATCTTTCAAATCTAGTTTTTGGCCACAGCACAAATTGAAGCCGGGCCAGATGCGCCTTTTGGATTTGGGACCATCTGCTGCATTAGATCCGGCTCAGTGTCAGTTGGGTAGATAATATGAAAATGAGAATAGAGGATGAGGCATTTTGGAGGAGCGTTAAGTGATGGAAGGCGTCACCTTGAGCTCATCTGCATCGTAGAAGCTGACGTGAACCGACGGGACCATCCAGGACTGGAACAGGGCGCTCAGGATGCGGTGAGCCACCGTGTCGGTGATGAAGTGGAAGTGAAGGGGGTTCCTCCTGGAGAGAAGATGAACAGGAAGAAGATCAAACATCCTCCATTTCCTCAGATGTTTAAAGGTCATTTCTCTTGCTCCGCCTACTACTGCTGGTTTTACTGTCTCATCTCAGAAGCCAGTGGTTTCCAACCTGGGGTCCGGGTCCCCCTTTGTGGGTTGCTACTACTAATAATCAAAAAAAAAAAAAAAAATACTACATGTTACACAAAATCATAACATGCTAACTGGATTATTTCCAGAAGAAAAGAAGTACATGAATCTATTTAAAGATTTGTTTAAAAATTTGTTTAAATAGTTCTTTTGTTACATTTCCCTCAGAATTCTGCTTCATCTCGTCCTCTCTCAAAAATATTACACCGCTGTAACCTGTGCTCATAAAAATAGAAAAATCTGTTTAATGATCCTGTCTGGTGGCTCACCCCCACATCGTCTGGCATCATTCATAAGTGAATTAACTACATGGGATAAGAGATAAAAAGGTGCAGATGCCTCTGCTGCAGAGAGCGACATTAACTTTGGCTTTATATGAATCACATATTTCTGTTTTGGGGACGTTCTATCTGTGTGTGTATGTGTGTGTTTTGGGATGAGGGCTCTGATCCACCACAGTCTTAAACTTCTAGAAAACAAAGGCCTGTCAAGTATAACAGGCAATTCAAATTGAATTATAGGCAAATTGGTACACATGTGTGTGGCAGGGGGGCGTGGTTGAGCCGTTGGATTGAGGAATCAGGTCAGTGTAGGCTGGTTCGGTACCAGCTGTGGCCAATTAACCTGAGTGGCCCAACAGCAGCTGGGAGAGTTTCTTTAATGTGTGTTCTGTCTTTCAGACCAGGAGAGAGCGCGCACAACCAGAGCACTCACGGACTGTCACCGGGGAAAACCTCCACCGTTTATTATTATTTGTCACCGCACATGAGCGTTTTCTGTTGGACTGAACTTTGAATAAAACCCGGTGTGCCGGCCACTTCCATCCAACCCTGCGTCCTTCCACCTGAACCCGTGTAGCCAGTGTGCTACAACTGTTTAATCTTTAACAAGATACCACTATTTGTTTATTTGAAGTCATCAGTCGGGTTTCCAAGGTTTTTACAGGACTGAGATCCAGCCTTTAGAGAGGGGGAGACAGACAGCGGAGAAGAACTTTACTGAAACCAAACTCACCGATGAAAGAGAATGGACTTCACCAGAGTGACGACATCTCGGCTCGCGTTGTGACCGGCACACACGCACGCTACATGGATCAACTGCATGGGGCAAGACACACACACATACACACAGACACACACACACACACACACAGAGCATGTGAATAACATTAGTCAGTATTGACTCAGTCTCAGATGGCGTCCAAAATTGCAATTTCTTTTTCATATTGTTGAAATGAATATCCAGGTAAAGGTAAATATTAAAAAAATAGATCTAGATAGAAATAGGTAGAAATATTTAGTTTTTATTTGTGTCCCTGCAGCAAATAGTACACAAATCATAGACACCTGAGATGCGACTGACCTCACACTTCTGGACGCTGGGCATGCGGGGACACTCTGTGTGGTTGTTCTTCTCCTCCGCCGTGTTCTCCACGTCCTCCGGCCCGGTGTCCGCCGACGCCCCCCACTGCTGGTTGCCGTAGTTGCTGGTGCCCTGCGACTGGCTGAGCTGCTGCCGGATCTGCCGGTTCTCCGCCTCCACCTCCCGCACCCGCGACTCTAGCACGGCCCGCTCCAGGACCTGCGCGGCGGGGGTCTCAGCCAGACACGGGGCCAGCAGGAGGGAGCGGCCATCTTGGGAGAGAGAGGGAGATAAAGTGTTAACGTGGTCTTGTGACTACACCGTGCCGTCCCCCAGTCTGACACCAGAACGCTCGCTAATCCCCGTTCCCTGCTTCGCTGTCTTTATGCCACTGTGTTGCTTTTCTAGCGGAGCCGGGTGTGAACATTCCCAGAGTGCCTCACTTCAGCTGTGGGCCAGCTGCTCCCCTGACGGATGGAGATATATATCTATATATCTATATATCTATATATATATATAATTTGTATTTACATTGAACACAACACTTGTGTTTTTGGCTCCAATTTTGCATGAGTTGAAGTAAATAAGCCGGGATTTTTTACAGACTCACTAAGAGTTTATGTCTTTCAAAAAAATTTTGTTAAATTTGATTATTTGATAATCCATCTACTGGACAGGTGTGGCATGTCAAGATGCTGATTAAACTGCATGATCAGTGCACAGGTGTCCTTATGAAGGGGACAATAAAAGGCTAAAATGTTTTATCTTGAAAAAATACATTTTATTAGGTGCTTTAATTGCCATGTTGCAATATTTAGTTTACGTCAGCTTCACTTATCTGTATATAAGTCTGTATATATATATTGTATTTATATGTAAATGTTTGTTTCCAGAGAGAGAGAGAGAGAGAGAGAGAGAGAGACGACAAGACAAAAGGTAAATTTGGAATAAAATGGAATGCTTTCTGAAAACAACAAACAACAAAAAGAACCATTATGTTCCGATTTCTCGCTCTGTCAATCACACGACTGATGTGCGAAGTGTGACCGGCCGTCGCATTAGAGTGTGACCCGTGGAAGCCTCTGGACGCTGCTGCTTCCTCAGAGCAAACACAGATAAACAGATGTTTGGCTCCATCACAATAAAAACAACATCACTGAGCTGCAGCATTTTCAATTTCCTATGAATATTCATATATGCTGTATAAACACAGGCACGCGTGCAGACTTTTAAACCAGCAGCGATATCCATCCGTTTTCCAACTTCTCAAAGTTCTGGTTTGTCCACACCCATCAGCCGGTGGGAAGGAGAGCGGGGAAGAAGGACAGAAGCA
>OMKR01045216.1:0-11538 GCA_900302355.1 Cyttopsis rosea | reverse complement strand
TTTCCCAGCTCCTTCTCTCTCTCTCTCCATCTCTCTCTCTCTGCATTGCTCTGAGCCCTCGTTAGTCATTTGAGTCCCACTCAGTCTCACTGTTGTGCGTTTTCCAGTTTGCTCGTCCCCGTCTTTCCCGAAGAGAGGGGACCATTATACCTGACATTGAGCTTACTCCGGCTGTGCCACGACGAAGCCGCTTGTCTTTCCCCGCCGTCGGCTGCCTTGAATAACTTCAGTTGCACTCCAGTGTGGCATAATGGCATAATGCAGTGATTGGTGTGTGTACCCGCTCTTAGTCGATTTTTAAGACACAATACAGCATTTTGTTTATTGCTGGTTCCCCTTCAGCCAGCCGTGTTTTAACCCTAACCTCACTAACGGAGGATTTGGTAGCGAAACATACGCTCCGAATCACTTGATTTGATACACTCTGGCATATCCCTGGAAGCTCTGTAGCGTACACCCTGTGGTACACGTACCACTGGCATGAGAACCACTGCCATGAGGTGGTGGACTTGTTGGAAGTTGGAAGTAGCCACCGTGGCGTCTCACAGTGTCTCTCGTGTTCCTTGCACCATAGGCCAATAGCAGCAGCGTGTCATAGCAAGGGATCATGAGCCCAGACATTTGGAGACAACACAGCCTATGTTATCTCATGAGCGCACTCCACGCTCTTAACACAGATTGTTTGTCATCTCGCTGGCAGAGTTGTAAGGTCCGATCTCTTTCCCACAGATGAAGTAGAGCAGACTTTAAAACGGACGAGGTGGTTTGGCACAAAGCTGTGATGCTGGAAGGAGAAGGGAAAACTCCAAACTGCCTACCTCTGATCCCTGGATATAAACATCCACCGTCACTGGCCTTGGTCTTCACCTCTTCTTTCAGTTTGTGTGTGCGTGTGTGTGTGTGTGTGTGTGTGTGTGTGTGTATGTGTTTGTGTGTGTGTGCATATATACCTATGTTTGTTTGTGCAGTGTGTGTGTCTGGCACCCTGCCATCCACCTCGCACGGTATCCGTCAGCCCTATTCAGAGGGGCCCGGGTGGGAGCCTTTTAAAGCAGCCGCCGAACAGTCTCACTGAATCATGTTATTTATGAGTCACGAGCATTGCGCTGGAACATTTACATCGACGTCACACCTTGCTGCGAGTTCATAAACAGCCAACGCTTAAACAATAGCTTCCCAAAACGTACTGATTGGTGTATGTGCACATCTAAGGGTTTATTACTGCGGAGGGCAGTGGATTACTCAGAAGGAGTTATACAGTCCCATATATTTTAACGGCTATGAGGCTGGTAGTAGAAGTGTGCTGTAACCCGTCAGGGAAATGGCTGAATTTTTTTGTTTTTTTTTGTTTCTTTTTTTGTTTTAAACGCTGATGGTGAGTATTGAGTACTGATCTCTGGCTGTGATTATTTGGTGACAGATAACACTCTCCCTAGTGTGCATTTTCAATCAATCTGACCTCTTCATACAGCCACCGCTCTGCACACACACACACACACACTCACACACACACAGTTAACCATTTCTTAAAAATCAAAATTGCAGTCATGGTTTTACGGTAATGTTCCTAAGGAGCTCGATAATTATGTTCATAATAGAAAACAATAACAGTCATCATTGATTTCTACAAATCTATAAATCATCTTGTGGTCGGCTTTCTGTATCGTGCTGTGGAGATATTTTGTTAGAACGATAATTAATATTTGCTAGATTGTTCTTTGTCCTTGCCTGTCTAAAAGAAGAGACTTGTGAAGCCATTTGTATTCCAAAATATTTCATGCGGCAAATATTGTTGTTCTTGTTAATTATTATTATTATTACTATTATTATTATTATTATTATCATTATCATTATCTAAAAGTGTAAATCCGTAATACTTTGTGTTGGCTTGTTCTTTCCACCTTTTTGGGTATTGGACAGACTTTCTTCCTGTGCAAATAACATCACCAGCAAATACCACCAGTGTACACACTGACATGCATTATCACTTGGCCAAATAACGATCTACCAAAACAAAACAAAACGAGATAAAATCATTTCACATTAAGTCACCTAAGAGTCCGAAACAGAAACTGCTCGTTAGGAGATGCAAGCTTTTCATCTGACAGCCTTGAAATGCTGGTCAACGTTGTAAAAGCGGATTCCCACCTGAAAAACCATATATAGTCGCCCGTACGCTGAGCGGGAGACGCTGCTTTGGCTGACAGTGACGTTAAGCAACGCCATGCGAGCCGCAGCGTGTTTGGCTTTAGGTCAATAATGTATAACACAGCCGATGTCTCACAGGCTAAATAGATGAATCTGACCGACTCCCATAACGACCCATCCCGTCTTCAAGGGTAATTAGGTTTTGCTCCTCTGGCAGGTTTCCATGCCGTCGGGGGACATTTGTTATTGTCTTACAAATTGCCGGGGGTATTTTCTCAGGATAATATTTGGGTCATCTCAGCGGCTCGTTCCTCATAAAGCAGGAGATTCGATACAAAGCTCCTGGACTCGCGGTCGAAACTCTTTGTCTTCAATCCAACAATTAGTCAATGGTGAATTAGATGATGTCTGTCGCTAAGTTGACATTAAATTTACATAATAGAATGTTGATTTTAACATTCAATACGTTATACATTATCACATGAATTCTACTTTTATGTGAGAATAGACAATTCTTTGTGTTCATTTTTTCCTGTTCCTTTAGGGGAAACACTCAACATTCATTTCAGTTACTTTGTGGACGGAGATTTCATTCAAATTGCAGTAATGTGAACAAATGTATTATCCATTATTCAATTTATTTTGTTATTATTCAGCGTTAACTAGTAGTTAAGAGTGATATCGTAGAGTTATAGTTATATCGTATCGAGAGATTTTGATGTATTGACGCATTAGGCAACCTGACCGCTTTAGTGGATTATCTCTTGACATTAATAATTATTAAGGCAAAAGAACGCCATTTATGTTAATCAACATGAGAATGAACATATTATAAACTTCGCATGCAGATTGAATTTCACTATAGCTGCGACTCCTGCGAGGAATATGAAATGCCAAGTTGATTGCCTGTGATGAAGTGATATTTGATAATTCTTCACTGTATAAACAAACAATATTTGTAAAAGCAAGTAATATGGAGTTTCTAAAATCATTCTATTAAGCTGAGTCGGATTCCATATTCGCAATGTTAGATATAGTAATAAAGCCAATGATCAGCATTTCACGAAAAGTCTTTTTTCTCGCACCAATTTTCATGGCCGATTCCGATTGCCAGTTTTTGGCAAATGATAAAATGAAAAATTATTATTTTTTATAAAAATGTTGCACGCATATACGTCTACATCCTCTTTGTGCGAGCAAGTGAACGAGCTGTTCGTGCGCTGCTACATGCGCCGCTCCGCGCTCTGCTGCTCCGTCCGTCGCATCTCGTTGGATCGGTTTGCCCTCTTGGACCATAGGGTGGCCGCCCTGCAGTGCAGCGAAATCCAGTGACTCTAGTGACCCTACTCCCCAACATTAGAGGGGAAGCAATTCATTACTCTCATGGGCAGGTTGCAGGACAGGGACTATGAACAATGAAGAGTTCGGCCAGTAGGGAGTTCTGAACTCTGGACCAGCAGCTGTAGTTTCATCTTAATTGCCCCCATAGATCAGGGTGACACACGCGTTCTGTTCAGCCATATGGGGCGATTTGGACACAATCCAAATATGCCATGCACCAATGGCTAAAAATAAGGGAGAAGCCCCAAACAAAAATGGCTTTTAAATGATTCCCTTTATGTCGGGCTTTCTCCAAAACAGAAGAGGAAAGACCAGGCCTCCTCTGTCACTGACACCAAGCTAGAGCAAGGAGCGATATATCCTGTAAACATGGTGCGAATTACCGGGGGTCTGGGGGCGTCTCAGACCCCTTGATTGACACTTGAGAGAAAGTATCAATATCAAAATGTTGGGGGGGGGTCTTTGAAAAAAAAAAATTTTTTAATCCACAGGAACGAATCAGTGATTCGCAGTACAGGTTCGTGTTCGCTGCGAACGAATGAGTGAGTGCAAGCAAACGTGATTCGGAATCACTCGCAACTGACTGAGAGCTCAACTGGTGAACTGACTGATGAATGGAGCCTTTCAGCAAGTGATTCAGTTCACTTCGTTCACCCAAAAGATTCGCCAACGACACAACACTGTTCCAACAAAGTTGAATTGATGTCAAGGTCAGTCAGGAAAGTCATGAAAGTATATAAGAGTCAAAAAAATATAAATATCAAATATCAAAGAGAAATTGAGAATTTTGGATTTACATCTAAAAAGCTAAAACAGAATAATATAGATAATACAGTGTGTGTGTGTGTGTGTGTGTGTGTGTGTGTGTGTGTGTGTGTGTATGTGTGTGTCAGTGGGGAAGAGAGGGGTTCGGTGTGCTGTTCATTGAATGATATAATGGTGCTGTTGTGCAGAAGGCTTTGACATAGTTGTGACCATTTGGTGTACGATGCTGTTGGTCTCCATTATGTCTGTTTGATCTGTGTACTGTATAGACATGTTGCTTGCCTTGCTTTTGTGGTAGAATGCATGTTGCCCGACTGTGCAAGACTTCAGCTTAACACTGAATCTATAGTACAGTAGGTCGGGACCCCCCCCCGGATCGCGGATGGATAAAATGAGATGTATACTCTTTTCTCTCTCTTTCTGCTCTTTCTGTCTCCCTTTCTCTCCCTCCTCCTTTCCCCTCTTGCAGTAAATCCTCAGTGGTCATCCTCATTTGAAAGCTTCTCTGAACCCCTGTGAGCTCGTTCGATGTAGGCCCTCCTTGTCCGCGCTCCCCTGAGAATCTTCCTCTATATAATTTTATGATTTGCTGAGCTGCGCATTAAATCAGAATAGGAGTTAGCTGAGGTAGTCGAGACAAAGGGGGCCAAGGTTGAGGCACTTTGGCCTTAGTTTACTGTTGTGCTGGTGAGTAGAAAATAACTCCCTGGAGATCACTGCTGTGTTTGTTTGTTTGTTTGTTAGTTAGTTTTTTTTTTCTTTCTTTTTTGTTCTCTTGCAGTCTCAGCAAAAGTGCATTGTGATCTTTGCTTTGGTTTGCTGCTTCGCCGTCCTGGTGGCGTTGATTTTCTCCGCCGTGGACATCTGGGGTGAAGACGAGGATGGGATCACAGAAGAAAACTGCAGCAAGAACTGCAGGTGAGCTCACAAGACCAACACCCTCCTAAGACACTAACACTCTACCTGTGCAAGCAATCCCTAAATTGGGGGTATGGCCTCAGTTTGGGGGGAATTTGTCCAGTTTAAAAAAAGTACCCTGCGTGCAATTGTGGCCACTGAAGAAATGTGTTTCATTTATTTCTCAGGTTCATACACTCAACACTCAATGTATTTTTTAAATTGGTTTACACTTGTACAGCTGAGTCAAGCTCTTCGAAAGTGGAAGAGCCATATTGAGGTGACGAGGGAAAAAAAAGTCCAGAAAAGTTACCTAAAATTACTATAATCCCCTCTGCATTAGTTAATGTGAAATTGTTCTGAATCTTGAGTCGGAGAAGGAAAAGAAACACCCTGGGAGTGTAATTCTCAAGAGCCAGAGTGTAATATCTGATGCTCTGATGCTCTTCCCACTGGACGCTGTTCATTCGATTGTTTTACTCCAATATACCAGCCTCTGGATACTCCCCCCAGCTTCTCTCTCTCTCTCTCTCTCTCTCTCTCCCTCTCTCTCTCTCTCTTTGTTCATCAATTAGAACACCCCCCCTCTCCCATTCACTGAGGACCAGAGCGTTTTACAGGCCCAGAGCAATCTGCCCGGCATCCCTCAACGAAGGCTGAAAACACCATTCCAACTTGAAGTTTCAATTGACTTCACTCCTTTTTCCCCTCAGAGAGAGAGAGAGAGAGAGAGAGAGAGAGAGAGAGGTGGGGGAAACGACGCAGCAAAAAGAGCTTGAGGAGAAAGAACATCGAAGTAGAGCGAGTGATGAAATGAGTGTGAGAGGCGGAGAGGAAAGAGATAGGAAGAGTGATATATTTTCACCGGCTGTTTGCCGACCTCTCTATCACCGCACCGGAACGCCTTGTCATGCTGTGGCCTTTACCACAAAATGTGACCTTTTTTGGGGGGGGACGCTGCAGTTGCAGAAATGTGTGCGGGAGTTTGTGTTAAAAAAAGAAAAAAAAGGAAAAGAAACGGAAGCATTTCTTCCAAGCGCACTGCAGTGCAATTATGACGGTTTTTCATCGATTACCACGAGCGTAGGACACTTATGATGAAGGACACTGTGGCTTGAACACACGCTTATGACAATTTGGGGGTAGGTTTCCATTTGACATAATTGATTAAAAAAAGTTTTCAGATTTCTAATCAATATGCAGAGGTTTGGAAGCCATCGCTGGATCCCATGGGAGATAAAAATTCAAATGCACATCCTAGTGACTATGAAGCCATTCATCTACAGTATGTTTTAGCCACCCCCAAGATCACTCAGCAGATGTTTTTTTTTTTTGTGTGTGACTGTGATCACAAACTGTCAAACACAGTGTGTTAGAATCTATGAATGGGTTGTGTGGCACATCTGAGCAAACAGGGGAGAAAGAAATGTGTGTAAAAAATAACACTCTCTCCCACACTGGGGTGACATTTTTACATGTTATGTTGACTTACAGTAACAATCTGAGAATTTGATTAGAAAATAAATTGAGAAAGAATTCTGAGGAAAATCACAGAGGGATGACTGCATTTATCTGATAGGGATCTAAATGTAACTGACGTTAGCATTTGCTATATGCGGGATGTGGTTTACATGATGGGAGGTTGTATTCATGTTGCGTTCAATTCGTTCCCTCTTACCTCAATGCAAATCTGACGAACACCCGCTGTGTCTCCTACGAGACCACAAGCAATTCATTCGAAAACAAAAACCACGAGGAAAATGTTGTTGGAGGACACTGCTCGCCATTCAAGTCATGTCAGGTAACTGGAGGATGACTCCATCTTATTGTCGGGCAATAATCCTTTTATAATGGTCGTACCTGAGGAGAAGAAGCTCAATAATTTGTCTCCATCTTTAATTATTGATAGCATGTATGATAGGAGGATATATAATTATAGGAGCATGTACAGGCATATATGCATTCATAACCACAACTTCTACATCATGCCGGCCATAGGATCGGCCGGCTCTTGAGAGGGCAAATCATTAATATCAAACCTCTGCAGCAAAGTATTCGGACCACGATCCCATGCCGACTCTCCACTCGTATAGTCGGCCGATAATGAAGGCCTCCGCATGGAATACACTGCATAACTTATAATATATTTGTCCATAATATATTTGGATTGATTGATCATTTTTTTATTTCAGACATTTAATAAAACACAGGAAATAAACATGAAATAAAGAGGGAAAAAACAACAAAATGAAAGAAAAAAACATTAATTTTATTAATTAATAAATAAATGATAGCTCACATTTCTAGATTTTAAAATTTTTCTAAATTTTGTCTGAAAATTCGAATGACCAGGTGAGAACCCTGCCTTCTATCTCCTGGTACCAACAACTACGGTAAAACACGTCTTTCTCAAAGGAATTGCTTTAAAAAATATGAACTGTGTCATGGCGATATGAGCACAAACACATGATTCCTTTTTGTCATTTTTCATCTTGGGCTTCATCATGGACACTCTGTTCTTAGAAGGATGGACCGTCCACATCCTTAAAGGAGAAAAATAATTTCAACTTGACATTTGGAAAGAACAAAAGTTTAGTGTTACCTTGAAAGGCACTAATTCATATACTACACTTTCTCTCTCACATACACACACACACACACACACACATACACACACACAATCCACTCCTATTAGAATAAATGGAGAGGATTGGGGTCCTGAATAACTCTGTTTTCTCCCCTCTATCTCCTCCTCCAACTCTTCTTTTCTTCATCTATCTTATTTTCTTCCCCTCCTTGTTAGGTGTTTACACTCCCGTGTCCTAGTTTTCTCTCCTGTAGAACAAAGTGGGATTTAGTACATTGCGTGACATGACCGTTCACGTATCTTCACACGTTTTCCGACCTACGCCCTCTTGAGAATCCATCCCATAGAACGTACAACCGTGCTTTACAACCATATCGATTAGGATTGGCATTGGGAGAAATCATTATGCCAGCGGTTGTATTGGTCCTACAGTTTGACCCTTGGACTGTGTCCAGTGATGGAGCGAGCCTTACCTCTGCCCAGGATGCATATACAAGCTGTGTTTTTGGCAATGTCGGGGTTGATGCCGTGCCAGTACATTGCTGCCAATGTGCCCTTCAGCGATGCACTTGCTCAACCCAAAGCTGTTCCAAGGATGTCACGCTCTGGCCGACCCTACTCTCAGATCACTCCTGACTGCTTAAACTGGGATACTTTTGGTTCATCCTCGGCCCCCCCAAACTACTAACCAGGGAGATCTGCCACTACAGACTCATCTGTCTCTTCCACCACCTCAGAGGGTTCACCAATTGGGTTCATATTTAGAAAGCGAATTGCCTTCAACAGTTTTTACTTTTCCTTTTACTTCATTTCTGTTCAGAATAGGCCGGGTTAATTTAGCTTAAAGGACCAATCAGTAATAATATGAATAGTGGGTCGGTATGAGTTGCTAGGTAAGTTGGTTTTTACAGGTTTTTCTGTAGATGCAAAATGTACAGTATAATGGATGGACGACCAAACCTATGACATTTATTGCAGTCGAGGCTTGTTGGTTATTTTATCACACACACGGGTCTATCTGTTGGCTTCTAGTATTTTACCAAAACAGACCCTCCACTGGGAATCTATTATTTATGCTGTGAAGCATCGCTGAACGCTTGACTTGAAATCCTCCTGGAATTGGCCACAATAGGTTGTTGGGTTCCACAGAGAGAGCGTGGCCAGCATGGGAGCTTGTTAATAGCCTTTGCCATGCGTGTCTGCAGCCCTGGGTCCTGTCCTGTCAGGGTAAATTGAATTTGCCAACCCTAATCTCAACACTCTTGTCATTCTGTCAGTCATCCTCGAATTTTGCGATCATTCAGGGATGGGTGAATGCGGCGTTCAGTCACAGAACTTGACAGGGTAAGTTAAGAAGAGACTCAAGGGCAATTTATTAAGGTATTTACCTGACAAAAATAGTCAGAGATTATGCCAGCATTTCGTCTCTAGAAACTGATACAAATGAATTAGTAGTGTAATTTATATATATATATAAACCAAAATATCACTGCCTTTTTCTAGAATAGATGTGATTAATTATACCGATTGTTTGTGGCGCCACATCTCAACCCTCCATCCATCCCATCCGTGAGATTAGACCGAGTACAACAGAATGTAATTTTGAGAAAACACTTTTTTTTCACAGGATTTTACAGCATTGGTTTAGCTGAACCGATGTGTCAAGAAGTAATCCCAGGGCAAGAGAATAAAGCATTTTTTCCGTGAGGCTCCGTGCAAAGTGTCTCTACCAGAGCTCCCTGTGTTTCCGCCATTTACACAAATAGGCATAATTGCCGCAGCCGTTTCCCATTGATAGGGACTTAATCTAATTGACATTTCTCCGCTTTTAAGTTGTTGTTTTCCAATTACGGAAAGAGTACTAGACAGTTTTTTTCTCCTATTTCTACATTGTGTAATATAGAGATTTCTGCAGGGTTTTTACTTGCAGTTTTACCGTCGTTTTCAACAGGGTAGTGATTGTGGAGAACATTCCAGACGATGTCTTCTTTTTGGACAATGGCACATCCCACCTCTCCCTCTCGGCGGGCCTCCACAGCTTGCTGGACCGAGCCGTCCGCGTCGTGGAGGTCGTCTCCCCGCGGTGGCGGCTGAACTCCTCTGACCATGAGGCCAGCTTCCAGCCGGCCGCCAGGCAGGTACGGCTCTTGGTCTCCCCTGTTCAGTGTCACTCCTTCCCTTTATTCTCCCACCTCTGTGGGAAGAGGTGGGAGCAGCCTCATGGCACAAGCAATACAAGCACAGTGTGGTTAGGGTTAGGGTTAGTATTTTGCATTGAGGTAGTAGTGGTATTAGCAGTCTGTTCGATCTTCATCTAAAGCCAAAAGAAAAACCCAATTTGTACACCCTTTTGAAATCCATTTTTAATGTGAACCACGTTGGCATCTACCTCAAAAATCTTTAGAGAAGCCAAGTCAGAAAGTCTTACAAAAGCCATGTTGTACTGATTCTTTACCCTTTACACAATAAGGAAAATCTGTAGAGAAGAAGGAGATTAATAACAGTTTCTATTTTGGGATCCATTGCTTTTGTGAACTTTGCCAGGACAAAGTTATCCACTCACCTGCATGCACACACACACACACACACACACACACATAAGCCTGTTCATCTTAGAGAGTAGGATGTGACAGGTGTAATGAAGTCCTGGAGCTGTCGGCTAGTTGGTAATAATGGTTGGGGGGCCTCGGGGCAGAGCACAGTTACTGTAATACATGGACTGTAGCAGCTTGAGGCAATCCCTCCTCAAATTGCTGCCCAAAATAGGACTAGGAGACCGGAAAAAATGTGCCTGTGGGCTTTCCTCCCTGTTTGCCCACCTGGCCATCTGTGTTTGTATCTGTATATTTGTGTGACAATTTTCCATTTAGGTACGTGAAGTCCTCATCTATCCATAAGACTTGTTTTTCCAATGTAAGAGAAGCGTTTCATAAGATTTCAGTCTCGACAAGGCTGAGATCTGAGAGGACCTTTTCTCCTCCTCTACAGGGCAGGGCTCTGCTGTCCAGGCTGCAGGGGCTCAAGGCCAAGGGGGTCCAGCTGAAGATCTCCAGTGGGATGATCGACTCGCTGGAACTCCGAATGCTCGCTGCACACAGTCAGCTTTCACTCTTTACCAACACCGACACACTGTATTTCTCTCTGGCAGTTTGGCTCTGCATATGCTTCAGCTTAGGTCTCTCTTTCTCCCTCTCTCTCTCTTTCTCTCTCTCTCCCCCTCCCTCTGTTATTGTCTTTCTATCACTAGTCTTCCTTCATTCTCCCTCTATCGCACTTTGTCTTTATCTTTCCCGATCTCTCTCTCGCTCTCTCTCTCTTAACACCTTGTCCTCTGTTAGATGCTGATGTCCACTATCTGAACACCACAGCGCTGACCAGAGGCCAGCTCAACTCCTCTTTCTGGGTGGTGGACAGAAAACACCTATACATCGGTAGCGCCACCATGGACTGGAGGTCGCTGGCCACGGTACACACACACACTCACACACTCATGTATTGCAGTAGTTGTGAGGACTAGATTAGATTTAGATTAGATTCTCCTTGTTCGAACTGCTATATTGTCGCCGGTCTGTCGCTGGCCATGGTGGCCTGGGGAAGACAACCTTCCCCCCACCGCACTTGCATCATCAAACACGTGGAGCAGATGGACACCCGCGTGGCCCAGGTCTGACACATAGTATGGGAACACAAGCGGCAAGCGCAGGAAGCCCAGGTGAGGATGTACAACCGAGGGGTCCAAGTGCGAGTCTATCAGCCGGAGGATAATGTGATGGTTCCAATACCCACAAGTGAGTGTAAGT
>OMKR01045214.1:9908-27533 GCA_900302355.1 Cyttopsis rosea | reverse complement strand
TGGAGAGGGGGGAGTCGACTGTCTGTGAGCAAGGTGTTTGATTAGACCGGCTGTGGGAGGGACCAATAGGAAAGAAAAAAAACGTCCAGATAGGGTGTTGGCAACACCACCTGTTCCGGTGTTGCTGCTGCTTGATTGGATGACTGCGCTATACGCTGGAGGCTGTTGGAACTGGAGCTGTCAGGGGATTTGCTCTTCTGGTGCTCATGTTGAACTGAATGGACTTGATATGGCGACGAGTTTCAGAAAAGTGACCTTTGACCCACTGTGAACTATTTGCAGTGTTATGGCTTCAGGTTAATGTCTGTAGGAGTGTGCAAGAGCATGTGTGAGACAGAGAACGCACATGTCCATGTGTGCATTTGTTTCTGTGGTACTTTGGAGTGTGTCTGGCTAACTTTTGTTCTGCCCCCCTCCCCCTCCGCACCCTGGCAGAAGGCTGTAAAAGGTTAATAGGTGTTGATCACGTGTCCCACTTTGCTTGGAATGAGTCATGTCTTTTTCCCTTTTTTCTTTCCTCTTTTCACTTTCTCCTGCTCCTGGAGAGGCCTACCTTGCTGTGCCTCACCTTCCACTGCTGCAATTAATATTTCAGCTGAAAATACGCATTCCACTTTTAACACTTGACCGGTTGTAGGAGCAAGGCAACTTTTAGACGCTGACAGCTCCGACTTAAAGGTTACCTTTTTGCATGTTATCCTAGCTCTGAAACTGGCATTGATACCTCTTGGACATGGCGAGGAGCTGATGCTCCCACTTCTTTCTACATCTGCTCGATGAAGCGTGGATTTCTTTTTCCATTTTGTCTGAAGGATCATCTGCCCGGAGTTGGTCTTGGACTTCTGGTGGGTGTAGAGATAAAGTAAGGAGGTAAAGGTAGTGTGTTAAGCATTTGAATGGACAGAATAATTAGGGGAATAAGCAAATGGTTAAAACCCATGTATAGTGGTTTTTAGGATAATGACACTTATTTGCATTTTGGTGTGTTAGTCCTCACAATCTTAGAGGGTAGGTGTTATACTGACTTACTATCCTGACTAATATCGATGTATTCCTGCTGCCAGGTCAGGGTTTGAAGATATGAGCTTATCCAAGCTGTGGTAATGAGATATGGCTCCTCCACACAGTAATTCTTCAAACAGGACTTTTCAGTATCCAGGACAACATTGGAATATAAACGATGTGGCTGTAAACAGCTGTGTCTTTCCTGTCCTCTGGCACAGCAGCTGGCTTGCTGTCTCACTGCCTCCATTAAGCGATGAGACGCGGTGACCTTTGAACCTGTGTCCAAGGTTGTCCTGGGAGGACTTGGCGCTTCGCCCACTGATAACGGCGCTCCCTTTTTTTTTCTATTTTTTTTTATTTTTTATAAGGAGTCTGTCCCACGGCCAGGAGCTGTCAGGAAGGCACAGGAAAAGAGTGGGTGGTGTAAGCTAAGCTCCTGGCAGTGTGTGCTGTTAATGAGCTGCCCTTAGCTGACTGCAGACTAAGGGGGAAACACTGGAGCCAACTCCAAACTTATTTCTCTGCTCTCGTCCCTCTCTCTACACCAACACTGATTTCTCTCACGAGCTCCTGCACACGTACAAATGTGTTGGCAGAAGTGGTGCCTGCAGAATCTTGTGCAAGGCACGATCACGTGGTTGACAGGACAAAGGACCAGGGCTTCTTGGAAGTGGGTCACATCAAAGTCAGGAATACTGTGACACACTCTGACCCGTGCCATGAGTTAGTGATGTCATTAGTTGAATTGACACTTCAGAGCTTATTTTCCCCTCCCCCTTGTGTCTATGTCTCTTGCTCTGTCTAAATCTGTCTCCTTTTCACTCTCTCAGCTTAGAAAGAACACGACAGCAAGCCATGTTGCTGCTGTGTAAAGAGTATCTCTGTAGGACTGGCAGTAGATGTAAAGTTTAAACTAAACCTTAACTCCTGGGCTGGACTGCAGTTCTGCAGCTGGTTCAGAGACAGATGGTTTGTGATCTATTAACAGAGAGGAGATTCTCTTGTGCATTGGGCCTGCACAGATGGTGATTCTTTGGTTGAAGCGTTGGTCAAACCGAGGTGCTGGTTCTGTCAGACCTAAGAACCTTCTTCTGCACCGGCACGGAGAAGTGTTTGATGTGACAGGTTGTTTTGTGTGCATATGCCATTCATGTATGTTGGTGTCTTAATCCCTCTCCCTACTTGTCCATCTGTTGCTTCCAGGCCTCCTCCAGTATGGTAGGAATTGGTCCGCCATCGCCAAGATGGTGGGCTCCAAAACAGTGTCCCAGTGCAAAAACTTCTACTTCAACTACAAGAAGAGGCAGAAACTGGACGAGATTCTGCAGCAGCATAAAATGAAATCGGTAAGCTTCAGAGTCACACAGATTAAAGTGCTTGGTTCTGTATTTTGAAAGGAAGCTCATTAACTTAGTAATATACAGTAATAAACCTAGAAACATCAGAAGAGGGCATCTAGCCTCCTGATCCCAGGCCGCCATATTTAGTGTGTGTTGGATTTGACCCAGGAGAAGGAGCGTAAGGCCCGGCGTAAGGGCAAAGCCCCACAAAGCGAGGAGGCCAGCGCCCCGTCCGCAGCAGAGGAGGAGGAGATGGAAGGCTCCGGGGCCAGCGGCAATGAGGAGGAGGCCCCTGAGGATGGAGAAGGTAGGCCGCTTCCTTCTAGCTTGACCTTGTTATTCTTATATTCTTAATGAGACACCATCAAACTAAAAGCTACATAATCTTTACCAATATGCTAACAAGTATTAATCCTTAAATCACACACACTTTTTGAACACCCCACTCATAAGATTGGAGCACATACTTCTTTGTCACAAAAAAGATTCATGAAGTTTGGTTCTTTTATGAATTTATTATGGGTCTTCTGAAAATGTGACAATCTGCTGGGTCAAAAATATACATACAGCAATGCTAATATTTAGTTACATGTCCCTTGGCCATTTTTACCTCAGTTAGGCGCTTTTGGTAGCCATCCACAAGCTTCTGGCAAGCTTCTGGTTGAATCTTAGACCACTCCTCTTGACAGAATCGGTACAGTTCAGCTAAATTTGTTGGCTTCTGACATGGACTTGTTTCTTTAGCATATGTTCTCAATGGGGTTTAAGTCAGGACATTGGAAAGGCCATTCTAAAACCTTAATTCTAGCCTGATTTAGCCATTCCTTTACCACTTTTGATGTGTGTTTGGGGTCATTGTCCTGTTGGAACACCTAACTGCCCAAGACCCAACCTTCTGGCTGATGATTTTAGGTTCTCCTGAAGAATTTGGAGGTAATCCTCCTTCTTCATTATTTCACTTACTTTCTGTAAAGCACCAGTTCCATTGGCAGCAAAACAGGCCCTGAGCATAATACTACAACCACCATGCTTGACGGTAGGCATGGTGTTCTTGGGGTTAAACGCCTCACCTTCTCTCCTCCAAAGATATTTCTGGTCATTGTGGCCAAACAGCTAAATTTTTGTTTCATCTGACTGCAGAACTTTCCTCCAGAAGACCTTTTCTTTGTCCATGTAATCGGCAGCAAACTTCAGTCGAGCCTTAAGGTCCCGCTTCTGGAGCAAGGGCTTCCTTCTTGCATGGCAGCCTCTCAGTCCATGACGATGTAAAACACGCTTGACTGTGGACACTGACACACTGACACCTGTGTTCCAGCAGCTTCTAATTCATTGCAGACCTGGTTTTTGGTGGTTCTCGGTTGACTCTTGACCATCCTGACCAATTTTCTCTCAGCAGCAGGTGATCGTGGCAGTCACACAACTGTGCCATGCAATTTATACTTACAAACAATTGTTTGCACAGTTGATCTCCGGACCTGTAGCTGCTTTGAAATGGCTCCAAGTGACTTTTCTGACTTGTTCAAGTCAATGATCCGCTTTTTCAGATCCGTGCTGAGCTCCTTTGACTTTCCCGTTGTAGCGTTTGTGGCGTCAGTCTAATGATCGTATCAAATGAGCCCTATTTACATGGGCTCAGAGAAGTCACCAGCTGTAGTCAATCATAATCACTCACAAGAAGTTTAGAGGCCACAAAGCTAATTTGATTGACACACATCACCAAAATTGATAATTCATGTTCATGTTTGGTCACATTTTCAGAAGACCCATAATAAATTCATAAAAGAACCAAACTTCATGAATCTTTTTTGTGACAAAGAAGTATGTACTCCAATCACTCTACCACAGAAAAATAAGAGTTGTAGAAATTATTGGAAACTCAAGACTGCCATGACATACATGTTCTTTACAAGTGTATGTAAACTTTTGACCACAACTGTAGTTTTTAAAGTGTGTGTGTGTGTGTGTGTGTGTGTGTGTGTGTTAGGAGTGCATTGAACAGTAGTGTAAGCCGAGCAGAGAAAATTTTATTTCTCTCTAATTTTTCCACAGCTTGGCAGCATCAGTGTGTTAGTGGAGCTCTTTGAGTGGCCCAGCAATCGCTGAGTGTCATGTTTCACAATGGCAACCGTAACAGAACCCTGAGAATCCTGCTGTATTTTGTGGATATACGTATATAGCCTCTATTTCCACAATAGAACGCAAAGGGCCCCAGGCTAATTCGTCCATCATCCGAATTGGTTTTGTGTTCTTTCTCATTGTACAGTGAAACCTGATTAGGCAGAAAAAGTGGTACTTTGAAGAATCTGGTTTGACAGGGATGGAGTGTGTGTGTGTGTGTGTGGTTGGGGGGTTGTAACGTGATTTCCAGTATGAGCCCATCCTTCCTCATCTAATCTCATGCCCCCACCCCACCAGGTGGAGCCAACAACAGCTCTGACACAGAGAGCTTGCCCTCGCCACGGTCCTCGGAGGACAGCAAGCCCAAGGAGGAGAGCGCCGGTAGGGCCAAGGCCGGCTCCAGCAGCAGCAGTAACAACGGGGACAAAGAGGCATCGGGCTCGGACATGGGCCAGGTGGGTGAAGAGAAGCCCCCTGGCCAAGGGGACGGCGAGAAGCCCATTAAGCAGGAGGTGAAGACAGAGGCAGGCGAGCTGTGCAAGGAGCAGCAGCCGCCACCAGCACCTAGCGACTCCACGGACAAGAAGCCCCCCACCGCAGAGGCCGAGGAGGCCAAAACCTCCAGCAAGAGCTCCAAGAGGGACCATGGGGTCAAGCCAGGCTCCCATGGGGACAGTGACTCCAGCGCCACCTGCAGTGCAGATGAGATGGAGGAGAGCGACAATGCAGACAAGAACAGGTAGATACATGGAGCAGAAGGAATTTGTAGTTCTCACTGCCAATCCCCTATTAGGGATGGGAATCGAGAACCGGTTCCAAATTGTCCGAGCCATCTGAATCGTATGGTTATCAATTTATTTTATCGTTGCCGAAATGTATTTTCTGAGGCACGCAGCACAAATTGCGCATATGCATTGCATTAACTCATGTGTCATGACGCAACTTCCGTCTGCAACTCATGCGTCATGACGCAATCGGCACTTGCACATTGTGCGTCTACGCTGCTGGAAGGAGTCATGCCGGAGAGAAAGAAACTGTCCAAAGCGTGGCTTCATTTCACAAAGAAAAATGACAACGGTGTTACTTGTAATTTCAGTAAAATGATCATTTCAAGTTAGGGTGGAAAACCCTACGCACGTCCGTTACCGATGTTATAATAACATTAGCTCCATGGAGGCAGGCTTAACAGATTTTTTCTTTGACTAAGTAAACCTGAATGAAAACGAATGCTTATGCTGTACAAATATTCTGTTGCTACAGATAGCTCTGAGGCTACAGCCAGCTGCTCGACTCGGCCATCAGCTCCCCGCCAGAAAACCCTTTCACGCTTGCCTATTATAGCTATATATATATATATATATATATATATAAGAATTGTAGATTTTATGTGCCAGCTTTAGAAGAAGTTTATTTATATTTGGTTCAAGCTTATTCCCTTTTGAAAAGGAGTATTATAATTTATTCAAATCTTATTACTAGGCATACATGCCTATTTTTCTAAAGAAGAATGGTCGGTAGACATTCTAAACTGTGTTCAGATATTAAAACAGCTGCATTGATGCTGAAAACCTGTGGAGGCCTTTTTTCCACCTTATTGATCAGGAATCAATAAGGGAATCGATAAAGAATCGCACCGATAAACAGAATCGATAATGGCATTGGTATCAATAAAATCTTATCAATTACTATCCCTACCACCCCATACACAAGAAACAAAAAGATTATTTTCAAAAAACCCTGAAATCAAGAGAAACTGTGAGCTGGGTCTGGTTGAGTGGTTTTCTGGTCCTACCTTCCTCTATTAACTAGCGCAGCACACATCAGTGTATGAATCTGGCAGGGCTTTTACAGTGTCAGTTGCCTAGCTACCGTGTACAGTAGTGAAGCCATATTTGGCCAAACACTTGTTACATTCTGTCTCTTTATCAGCAATGTTCTGTTTGCGCTGTATGTGCATGAGGATATTTGAGCCTGTAGACACAAGGAGTGTGTATCACAAGGTGTGTGTGTGTGTGTGTGTGTGTGTGTGTGTGTCAGAGTGTCAGGGGGTGGTTGCGATTAGTCCAGTGTTTGCTGGATATTTGTTCCCATTTTTCCATGACAGCAGACTGCATGTACTGGCAGAGCCGAGGGAAATGTTGTCCTTTGTGCCAAGGTAAACAAAGGGTGTGAGTGAATCTGTGCTGGTGTGCTTACTCTGTGTGTATTACTGTTGCTTACTGTGTGCAGGGAGGGATTATTGCTTTTTCCCCCTTAACATTATAGCCTTTTGGACATGCATGAAAAAGTACAGTTTATCCTTTTCTCACGGTATTGTGAAGTCTTTGACATCTCTGAATAAGGTAATGGGTCTGAATGGATGTGTGTTTCTGTATCTGCTTGTTGATGGGTGGGTAGTCGTGTGTGATGGAAACCTAATGAGTAGCTTGGCTCTCTTTGTGTTTCTCTAATGTGAGATTCCAGCTTCGGTCAGACTGTGCTCACTGGCACAACTAAATAAGCAAAAGCTGCCTGTCTCCATATTAAGAAATGATGAGTAGTACTTTCATTGGCAGGAGCTGTGAAAAGTCGAGGCGCTCTTTCAATAACTCTTCCAACCCCCCACCTCTTTGTCTGTATGTTTACTACTTAGAATGACTTCCCCGAGGCCCAGTCTACTCAACTACAGCCACGATGGAGTCATCTCCACCTCTCTGCAGAAGCCCATGGACCTGAAGCAACTCAAACAGAGAGCTGCCGCCATCCCACCTATTGTGAGTCATGGGCTTTGACTGGCCACTTCTCCATGCATGCATTTACTCCATGTATATTTCATTCTCTCTTTTCACACCTTGCACAGTGGTGAAGCTGAAAGCATCTCTGTTTTCACCCTCCTTGGAAAGCATCTGTGACCCAAGCGGCATCAGTAGCAGAACAGATTTACACAGCACAGCTCTGACACCCAATCTCAACCACGCAACACCCAGCACCCACACGCATACACATCCACAAACACACTGCACCATGGCAAAGTCTTAAAGCCCCCCCCGGTTAAACAGATAACAGAATGGCAGCTGAAATTGTTCAGTCAAATTTGTGAGATAATCAAGCCAGATGGAGGAGTGTATCATGGATTGACTTGTGGAGGAGAAACAGGATGCCCAGTATTAGGGAGAATGAAGCGCACAAAGACAGACAGGACATTAACAGGCTATTAGAACCATCAGATATGCGGCTGCCCATATGTTTGCCAGGTAAGTCTATGCTTGTATATTGTGTGTATTTGATATGACCTTTCCCTCCCTGTCCTTCTGTCTCTCCACCTCTTCTTAGATGCCAGAGGCGTCCGTGCAGGGTGGACAGCGGGGTGGGGGTGGTAAAGCAGTGCTGCCCCCCCATGCCCTCGCTCTCTACCAGCAGCAAATCACCATGGCTCACGGAGAGTCTTCTCAGGAGGCTAAACAGCAGCAGCAGCTGCTCCCAGGCCAGACGGGCAAGCCGCAGCCATATCCCCCACAAGCGGACAGAGAGCGAGACGCTCTCTGTAGCAGCAGCCCTCGCGTCCGGCCACGCAGCCCCTCTGCTGGCGACAAGGATGGTACGCATACTCCTGCAGTAATGTTCACCATTTTACCAGCCAACTCAATGTTAGAGTTATGTAGAACCGCCAAAGAGCAATAGTTGTATTTATTTATTTAACCACGCCAGGGTAGATGAGCTAACCAGCAAGAGACGCTGTCTTCTAGGGGGTAGTCTGTGTTCTAGGGGGTAGTCTGTGTTTTGGGAGGTAGATTGTGTTCTAAGAGGGACTCTAGTAGTAGTATTCTACTAGTATTCTAGTAGGAAGTCTGTATACCAAGGGGGAAGTCTGTGTTCTAGGAAGTAGTCTGTGTTCTAGGAGGTAGTCTGTGTTCTTGGAGATAGACTGTGTTATATGAGAGAGTCTGTGTTCTAAAGGGTAATCAGCGTTCTAGTAGGTGGACTGTTCTAGGAAGTAGAATTTTCTAGGGGGTAATTGCTCATTCTGATTCTGTGCCTCGCCGCCCCTCTCTTACCCTTGCCATTACTCTGTTTCTTTGCATGGTCCCTGGTGCTATTGTCGATTTTGTATGTTCTATCTGCATTGCTTGATATATGATAGATTATATCAATTGTTTTTAGACATTTGTATTATGAAAGCACCTGCTGTCTAGAGTGTCCAGTACAGTGAAAATATTAGTTTAGTTTTAGTATCGTTAAAAGCACAAACAATAGATGCCAATAAAAGGTCTGGCTTTGACATGGTTTTAGGAGTGTTTGATCTACTTTAACTTTGTTGGTCCTTGTCTCACACTAACCTTGAACATGTGTTCCCTTGTGTTAAGGGGATTTCAGTGTTTCTGGGACACTAGTAGAGAGGGGACTGATAAATTATCTGGTATTGCTATTTACCCAGAGGGGAATATATCCGACAGATAGCTTGAGCATTTTTATAGAAAGGTTACCTGGAGTCACTTTCTCACACTCCATGCAGGGTTTTTTCATGTTTGTTGTCCTGCGATAGTGGTAGATGATGCTGACAAAACGTTTTGTGAGTGTTAACATTTGGCTGGTCGCATGTACAAATCCAAATGTCTTACCTTGGTGTTGTTGGGGTGAAGCCAGCGTATATGCAGGCGTGTAGCTATGGCAAGATGTAATTAGCTGCGGTGTGTCTGTGTGTCTCTGCAGAGCTGGAAGGCAACGAGAGGTGGTTACAGACTCTGCTTGATGGATTGCGTAGGTTCTCCCTCTTCCCCCTTCACTCCCCTGCCTCCATACCTCACTCACAAGCCCTCCACCACACTGCAGCTCCATCATTTCTCTGCATCTGGGTTTTTACTGGGGTTACTGTGCATCAAACATAAGCTCTGGGTTGGTTTGTGTATGTGAGAGAGCGACAGAGAGTGTGTGTGTTCTCTGAGGCCACTAGTGATGTTACCCTGGCAATGGTCCAGTGTGGCTGAATGCGCAGATGCTGCCTGGCTGCGCTGCTTGCTCATAGATGATGATGATGATGATGATAATTATGATGTTGATGAGATAGAAATGGCCAATGGGGACATCTTTTTGAATCAGTGGATGTCTGGTTGACTACGGTGCTGAATCATTGCTTGTTTTTGTGTGTGTCTGTGTGTGTGTGTGTGCTTGTGGGATGGCGTGATGCTGTTTCAGACAAGTCCCGGGCTTTTTCACCTCATGGGGATGCTAAGAAGCAGGCTCTGGGCCCAGAAGAGCAGAGGGCCTCCTCCTTGGGTCGGCCAGTACTCTCCCCTTACCCACTCTCCCCTCGAGACATGGCCAAGATCAGTCACGACCAACACCTGCTCCACTACAACTGTAAGTAACCCCCCACTTCCTGAATGATACTGACAAGGAACTAACCGTCCCTCATATGTTAATCTGTTCCGTTTGTCCATCAGCGTTCCAGCAGACGGGCCACCCTGCACCCCCTGGTCTGCAGCAGGACAGCGGCAGGCTGGCAGCTGTCAGGCCACTCCACATGCCGGAGCCTCCTCCCCTCATCTCCTCCACCAAGCCAGGGGGGTCTATTACACAGGTACTCTCAAAACCAACCATGCCTGCCACAGTTAGACTAAATCAAGTATGTTTCAAATACTGCTCAGCTATTTCACCATTCAAATAGAGTGAGAGAAGTTAAATATTTGCAGCAGAAAGTTGTTTTCTTTCCATTATTAAAGATTGGTATCAAAGTCTAACAAACACATGAAAAGTCAAGAAAACTGATGCCATTGTCAGCGGTAATAGTGTGATCACCAATCCTAATGCTCTGTTGTCCAGGGCACCCCTGTCCAGTTGCATAGCCCAGCACATGGATTGGACCACGGGAAGATGCCCCCCACACCAATGGGTTTGTCTTGGATGGATCAGAGGAAAGTGGGTGAGTCCAAGTGTCTGGAGTGGCTGAAGCACTCCCAGCCTTGGTTTGCTGGTGAGTTGCCCTCTACTTCTAGCACTGCCTAGCACGTTTTTTTAATTATGTCTCATCATTCTACAAACACGAAAATATGAGTTACATCTGCTGCCTGTGACCGTTGCATTCCTTACTGTTGTTGGCTTGTAATGCGGGTGGTGTGGGGTTGTAGTAAGCTTTTTCTTTTTGTTGTTCACCAAGTGCTTAAAATGTAAAGTTGGAAATGTACTTGATCAGTTTTTACTTGTGCAGGTACCCTGGACACGACCAGTGATGCTTTTTTTTGTCTTCAAACTCTGTCTTTCCCTTGGCTTTCCCCACACTTACTTCTGCGACATAGCAGGTCCTTTTCCTGTGGTCAAGCAGGAGCAGCTCTCCCCGCGCTGCTCATCCTCCCAGGCTGAGAACCTCTCGACCCAGGGGCCGCCTCACGATGGGAATCCCGGTCGTGGTGAGTGCCTCCCACACACCGTTCTGCAGATTTGTTTCGCATATTATTCCTAATTCTAAAATACAATTGCAACAATTATTCTATATAATAATTAATTATAAACGCTACCTGCTATTAGTTTTATTCCACCACTCCATTCAAGGTAGAACAATTGTACATTCGAGTTCCACACGTGCGCATAAACAACACTCAATTACATTGATTTGTGTTTACAAGGCAACATTGCAATGGTAGAGTGCACACAACAAACAGTCCTGTGTATCCTTACAACCCTACTGCATATAAAACAGTGTTCCCACCGTCATGGAATTTCATTTCAATTTCATTTAATTTGAAAATCCAATTGCAGACAGGGAAAGTAAGGGACTTTTATGCATTGTTTTTGCTTGGGTAAAAGATTATCCTGGAATTTTGATTGTTGCTATTTCCCTGCTGAATTTGATTTAATAAGAGGGTTTATACATGCGTCTGTTGGTTGAAGGCTAATTAACCTGCAGGCTTTTGGAAAACTTGCTTAATTTTCCTTATGTTGGACTTGCACATGCGGTAAAGACATGACCAAATTAAATTCTTTAGGTATCTTCTGTCTTGTATCTAAAAAATTAATAATTACCTTTTTGTTGGATGTAGAATTTCTGTGGTTGTGGAAAACTCAGGCAGTTTCACCTTGCATCACAGTTGGAACCCTGATAATGAACAAATTAATTTACCACATAAACCTGGACTGTAGCATACACATGGATATTCAGAATATCACTTGGATTATGAACATAGACTGTTTTATGGACACTTTCAGTACCACATTAACCTGGATTATGCTTTCTTTGGACATTATAATTTAATACTCTGCATTATACTGTTTTATGCTATACTATATTTTATTATTACCTCATCATATGATGTCATTATATTTTACTATGTTATTTCATACTATACTCTACTTCATACTACTATATTATATTATACTCGGTCAATTTAATACCACCCGGTATTACAAATCTTTTTTAATAGTAAATAGTATATACATTACTTACTATATAGTTACCCATACTTCTATAACTATTGCTACTGCTGTGAATTGGAACATTCACAGCAAGTTTGGTGTGAATCCATACAAAGGTTACGGAATGACAGGACTTTCTGTTGGTGTAAATATTACAATGATGTAGACACTTTTAATATTCATCCAGTACATGGCAGTGTTGTAGTGATCACTCTGATATTTTGACCTTTTGTCATCTTATATCTTTGTACGCTTTAGGACTAAAGCTGCTGAACATCCCTGTATAGCTTTTACCATGAGTTCTAAATGGCCTTCATGGGCCTGAATCCCATTAATGGCCGCTTGCAGTTATATTTTTTATTTTAATTTTTATCTCCATCTTACTTCTTATCGCTTGCACTGTTTATTGCTGCTGTGACATCTGAATTTCCCCATGGGGATTAATAAAGTTTGATCTTATCTTATAGTGGTGCACATTTCTTCCTAACTGGGCCTGCATTGTATTTCCAGGGTCCATGCCAGCTGTCCAGGGTGGTAGTATCACTAAAGGCACCCCAGGAACTAGAGTGCACCAGGACTCCCCCATCTCCTACCGCGGAGGCTCCATCACTCAGGTAAGCTCAAGCTTGCTTTAGGCACTAACCTCAGCCAGTTGGGATGTGATGACTTTGATGCACTCGGAAAGCTTTTTCCAGTCCAAGATCTCAGCTTTTTCACATGCCTTGGATTTCTATCTCATAAAGATTATGGTTTCCCTGTGCATTGTGTGTTGTGATGCCACCCCTTCCCAGGGCTCTGACTTAAAAGTCATACTGGGCAGTTTATTTGTGCACATCAAACGAATCGAGCAGCAGTAGAGAATTGTTGAGAGGGCAAAGAGGCAGCTTGGAAAGTGCAGTGAGGCAGTCCAAGTGCTGTGGCTGCAGGGCCTCCCTGCTGGTGTGACATAACCACAGCTCTAACTTGCAGTGGTCGCCCTAGCAACTGGTACACACTGTACCATGTCTGTTCCCTCCTTTATTTATCTGTTTACTCTGCAGGCTGGCTTAGCCAGGTCACTGATATGCCTTCTCTAATACCACAGCCAACTGGCCTACAAGGGAAGACTGGTGCTGGGGGGAGGGCTATTTATCCACTTAGATAGATCACTGAAGAAAAGGTGAGAGAGGTCATATATAATCAGAGCCATAGTAGAGGTTGCACAGCTCATTTGTTTAGCTGGCTTCTGGGTAGATTGATTTCCATGTACGTCTATGCATGTACACAGATAAGGCAGTGTTGCGTTTCTTGGAGGGTCGATGAGGGCTGCCTTTGTCAGGGCCATCTGATCTAGTAAGCAGAATTCTCTCTCCAAGCTTGTAGTAGCCTGGTCCCTGACCTTCACCAGAGGATCCCCTGTCTCTGGAAAGAGCTGTAAGCCACACACAGGAAATGTGATCTTGGGCACTTCGTGTCCCACCACCCCTTCCGGCCCTGTCAAATGCCATCAAGGATAGGGCCGTCCTGCACTGTGCAATGAGACCACGGCCACCCGGCAGGCTTACATAAACCCTCGCCAAGTGGGGCTAAAATATGACTCATACACAGGGTACAAGTGATGTGGCTCTGACAAAAAAAAAGATCTGACAAAACCCCAAGGAGATGTGTTTTATTTTTTGGAGCAGCTTTTACGGGGGAGTAAACGGTTTCCCTTCAAAGCATTTTTATTTTTTTGACAAGACAAGAAATGACCCCCTGACTTAAATAGATAATCACAAAATGATGTCTCTAACATTGTGTTTCCAATACTTACTGTATGCAGAGGTGGAACTTCCAGGTTAAGAAATTTTGAATCAATCATCAGGATTTGGTAGTCGGCTCAATGCAGTGGTACACTATAGGGGTAGTGAGTGAGCAGCTGTTCCGTGCCTGAGCAAAGCAAAGTATGTCAGGACTTTTACTTTCTGAACCAATGGTTTGAAATTATGTACTGCTCCAAGCTGGTGGACAATGCATAAAAGACATGGATTCCACATGGGCTACACACCAGATTTAGTGTAGTTTGCTTTTTCCCTAGTCAGTTGTCAGTTCATGATCATACATTTGGCTTTTTCACTCAATCCCTTTTTCCTATTTGGGCATTGACCTCAAGGTTGACCACAGACAAACTGTGAGCTCCACCTTTTAAAATGTCAAATATCGGCTCCCCCTTTCTCATGATTCCCTTAAATAATTATGTTTTATGTGATGCCAAATTCATAGAGCACATTTTTTTTATCTGTACAACTCCCACTTTTCCAAAATGAATGTGTTAAAACCCACGAGAACATATCGAGGACAGATGTCTATACATCCATATGTTGAACATTATCAGTAAAGGCTGCAATTGAACAAAATGGTCTTGCTTCTAAAGCCCCTTTCCCACTTGCACTGAAAGCCGTAAATCCACTGGCAATGTTCCATATTGGCATAATGTGGGAACAGAAGCCGGTCTCGATGTTCCATAAAAGTCGTTCCGTGAATCTCCCCACTTACGACCTAGTATAATTTCTGGGAAAATGCCAGTAAGGCTGTGTTGTGAATGGAAGCGGTAACATTGCCGGGACAAGCACGTAAAGGGTTGTGTCCGTCTGACGTCAGATGCTGTCTTGTGGAGCGAGCGAACCAATCACAAGACTACACTGTCCCTGTCTCTGTCCAATTCCGCATGACTCTTTTAATGTTCCTTTTGATGTATCTCGTGCGTGTTTCTGATTCAAGTAGATCACAAAAAAGCCATCCAACCAGGTGAGTTCTTCAGGTGGGGGTCCAGGCGTTTGACTTCTGCTCTTCCCACCACAGGGCACTCCAGCAGACGTACTGTACAAGGGTACCATAACTCGTTTGATCACAGAGGACAGCCCCAGCAGAGCCGAGAGGGAACGAGATGAGGCCCTGTCTAAGGGCCACGTGGTCTACGAGGGCGTCAGCGGACACATTCTCACATACGATCGTGAGTGCTTTGAGTCAGACTAATTTATGCTATATGCCATAGCACGAGAGCCTGTATCCCAGCTGACTTGATGGTGCTAATTAATATGCTGAAGAATGTAATATAACTGCAAACATCTGAGACAACTGACTAAACTGTATGAAAAAAACAATGAATGGTTTCCATGGACACAGCCACTTTACACTAGGGTATCATCTCTAACCTAAACATCAACAAACCTAAACCGAAACATTCTACTTCCTCATTATCTGTAATCTCAAGTTTCCTGAACTTCCACGCCAGGGATCAATAAAGTGTTTTGTCATCATAAATCAATCAGGTTCAGCGTCTCAGAACCCTAAAGATGATGGCCGTGGTCCGGGCCAGTCTGGGGAGATCTTGGGCCTGAAGCGCCCCTACGATGTCATGGAAGGGGGTAAATCCAGAGGCCTGCCTATGAGGGACACACTGTCTGCAGCCAACTGTGAGGGTAAGGGAAAAGACTGGTTTCTTGACTGATGACTGTTGGTTTTTGTCGCATATCGCTCTTTGTCAACAAAACCGTGCCTTGCTTACATTATCTTTAATTCCATTTTGCCCCCACCCAAATTACAGGTCTCATTAGCCGCGCCGCCATGCCTCACGAAAGGGACAGCCCACACCACACACCCTTCAAAGATGCTCACCACATCCGCGGCTCCATTTCTCAAGGTAGGATGACAGCGCCTGTAAACGACACAATTCTTAACTGGATTTGAGTCGCTGCAAACTCTCACTTACTCTCCCCTTACTTTACATTCACTATTGCCCCTGACCAACGCTGTAAGAGCTTTATCTTCTGGGATCTCCACTTTACATCAATCTAAATCCGATTAGCAGGCCATTCACGCATCTTTCAGGTTTCATTATGTATATCAACATCACCATCTGGACCACTTGAACCCCTGCTCGTTTAGATCTCTGCTGCCGTATCTTCCTTTATACTAGAAAAATTTATTCTCTTCCATCCAGGTATACCTCGCCACCTAGACCCTCAGGATGGCTACATGAGGAGGGAGGCCAAGCAGATGAAGAGGGAACCCTCCCCGCCACGTGGCCCAGGCTCACTGGCTGACCCCATGAAGGGCCGCGACGCCATGGTGCCCACCGTGAAGGAAGCCGGCCGCTCCATTCACCTCATTCCCAGGGAGGAAATGAGACAGCCTTCCAAGGAGGCCATCATGGCACAGGTCAGCTGGCGTCAACACACACTGACATCAAACACAAGCTATTTGTTGTCAAAGATTAGAGAAGTTGACATTGTTGATTGTGATTAAAGAGAAAAGACAAGAGAAAGACAAGCAGAAACCATTCGTGCATAAAATTTTGTGTGTTTTGTATTTGCTAATTACATTTAAAAATGTGTCATTGCCATTGCCTTAACATGGTGCGGTCCTTTAACTGGATGGTTTATGGTGGAATTGATTAGAAGAGGGTGCCCGGCCTCTGTACATCTGTACTGTTACTGTACATCCTAACGATACTGAGCATCAATGATAGTGATACGGATACTGAGCAAACTTGACTATTGAAACCTTTCTTTCAGGGCACACCCATGAAGCAGGAGGGGTCTGCATCTGGAAAACGACACGACGTCCGCTCCATTATAGCCAGTTCACCGCGGTCGTACCACGGAATGCCGTCCCACATAGAGATGCGTCCTGAGAGGGGCCGCTATGAGGAGAGCCCTAAAAGCCGGCCCAGTGCCGTGGTCAGCACGGCCAGTTCCATGGCTCGCTCCTCTCCACTCACTCTGGGGCCAGAGCAGGGCAGCAAGCCGCACCACAGCCCTGTGGGTTATGATGACAAGGGTGCGCTGAGGGCCCCTTACCCCGGGCCCTCTCACCGGGGGTCGCCCCTATCCAGGGAGGCAAACCAACGACAGCATGATGGTGGGCAAAGGTTTTGTTAACTTGCTACCAAGGGCAAAAATGTACGGAAGTCCGTAGAGGCCATGCAATATTATTATTTTGGGTTCCGTTATCTTGAGATTGAGATAAATAACTCGTGATCACAAGTTCTCAATGTGGTGTCCTTCAAGCAGTTCCAAGGGTTCCCTAGCAAAATTGTTCGTAGTTAAACCTCACCATTATTTAATTTACAAAACATTGGTACCATTAGAGATTGTACACTAATGCTGTTTTGATCCTGTTACTATAGTGTAGACTAGTAAGGAGTTTTGAACTAAATCATATCTAATAAAAAATCTCTGATTGGGGTCCCAGAGACAAAATATTATCAAATGGGTTCAGTGGCCAAATGCATATCATTGATTTTATTAATGTTGAGAATCACTGGTGTAAATGAGTTAATAACTACTTTACCATAAAGAATGTACATCTCTTGAAGAATTTAATAAAATCTTTATGTGATTTGTTATTTAAAATAATATTACATTTATGAAAACCAACCACGACAGTATGAACCCTAGTGGGCGTTTGGTAGGATGAGGTCAATTTAGTGTTGTATATCTCGTCTGATTTTCCTGCTTCTCTCCAGGGTCCAGTAAGAACCCGCCTCAGGAGCGCAAGGCCACGCCGACTCCGAGGGAGATGAGTGCCACCAAATCGCCCATTCCTAGCGTGGCAGAGCAGCAGGCGTCTCTGGCCTCCTACGAGCGGCTTCTGCAGGGGCTTGGCGCTGCAGACGTGTACCGTGGACAGATCCCACTGGCCTTTGACCCCGCCGCCCTGCCCCGTGGCATCCCGATAGACCCTGGTAGGCCGCTCTGCTCCACAACCGCTGCTCTCTTACAGTTATCTTAAAGCGTACTGTCGATTTCCTCCC
>OMKR01045211.1:0-13448 GCA_900302355.1 Cyttopsis rosea | reverse complement strand
TCCTGCTCGAGCAGGGTGACTGGAGTCATCTAGGAGTCAGACTCCGGAGCCTCTCCCTCTTCCTCCTCCTCTTCCTCACTCTTCACTTTGAAAAGGTGTGTGTTCCGGTTTAGGGCTGGATTTCACAATACGATACTTTAATGGTCTAGTCCGAATTGCATCAACGTTATCAAGTAATGGAACGTTCTGTGGCGTTCAATGCCGAAGCTGCATAATTTTAATATCTTTAGCGTCATTGAGGCAAAGAAGCATACAAGTGAGTCTTTCATTTCTGTCATTTTCTTTCTGTTAAAGGTGCAGTGTGTAGAATTTAGCGGCCACTAGCAGTGAGGTTGCAGATTGCAGCCAACTGAAATCCCCTCCGTGTCCGCCGTGGTGCAAAATCTAAGGTGGCCGCGAAACTCGCAAAAAACACGGAACTCCCTAGTAGTGTAGAAACATGGCGGTGCAACATGGCAGCATCTGTGGAAGGGGCTCCAGCCCCCATGGAGATATAAACAGTTAATTCTAAAGTAACAAAAACTCAATGACTCTTTACACTAATTAAAACATGCTTATGAATATTATATTCCATATTCCATTCTATTTCTGCCCTGTCCGTTCGGCAAAATGCCACTAATTCTACACACTGCAGGTTTAAAAGGGAACTTATTTAAAGCTAAACAGAGATTATTTCTGGTCTAAAAATAGAAAGGTGATTTTCAAAAATGTATACGTTAGGAACCAGTAACCAAGGTCAAGAAACGCAGCCGTGGTTAGGTTTCTCCCTCCCGCCGGCAGGATAAAATTCAAGAACATAGTATGAGCCGTAGAAATATATTGGACCTTTCACAATGTTTTATATGACAGCTTCCTCACGTTGCTTCCCATTGTGGGTTTCTCTCTCTGGAGAAAACTTGTGTCTATTCGGGTGAAAGAATTAGAATTCCCATGGCGCTGTGGTAGCTGCTGATTTCACAAACAGATGGAGGGGATAAATAATCTCGGCTATTGCTCATACTGTATCTCTGGTTATCTCTGCCTCTTTTGGCTCCCAGGGGACAGTTTCACAACATTCCACCGTGGGCATGGCCATAAATTCCAAATGAGGAGTTACAGTGTGAGTAATATCACAGTCATTTCAACAGTGGGGGAGGGCGAAGCCGAGTGGGCGGCGCCTTCCTCACTCAGGCCTCACCTTTGAGCAGGAAGCCATCATCTCAGGAGGCCTCAGCGATCTGCTGCTCCCAGTGTCTGGTTTGGGATGTGAGTCAGAAAGGTTTCCCAGAATGCAGAGGGCCGCCTAGTGACATCAGATGTGGGGAAGAGTTGTCCACTGATTGTGAAAGAGGCCTCTCTGTTCACGGAGCCCGAGGCTCCTCATTTAAACATGAGCTGCGGGCGTCTAGAAAGCTAAATAGGACAGTGGGGAAAGTGATCATTGAGCAAGGTTTAATCTTGATAAGGGTTGGCTTTCACGCCGCCAGAGAGAGCGGCAGACACACCAAGGAGAATGGGCTGTTCTTCAGGTGTACGGGACAATGGGAATATAGAAGGAAAGACAAGCAGGAGGTAGAGAGAGACAGAAAGAGAGAGAGACCTCAATGTGGTGAAGTCAAGACCAGGCCACAGCATTAGCATAAGAAGGTCTTTAGTTTCGAAACTAGGAGTGAGAGTCATGGAAAGATTGGAGGTGCAGGTTTCATACGGGACACATTCGCCGTCAGCAGAATTCATATCAAAGCAGCAAAGCAGAAGCATAAAAGTTCAAGACCGTCGAAAACACTCACTCACACTAAATAGTTTCCTGGTTACTCCCACGGTCGGCATGGCAGCCAATAAGGCAGAGAAAGAATGCTTTATGGGAAATGTCAATGGTGCTTTCAGGCATATTTGACTGGATTTCTTGACTCAAACTTGCCTCATAAAGAGTGTGTGTGTGTGTGTGTGTGTGTGTGTGTGTGTGTGTGTGTGTCTTACATTAATTTGACATACGATATGCATTGACCTCACTTAGATACGGGATGGTCGAATATGACCGGGGAAGGGGGTTCTCGGGGAAATCGATATTGATTGATATCAAGTGACGCTGCAGATAAATACCAGGGATGATCCTGGAGGTCTTGGAATGTGAGGATCAGCGCTCAGATCGCTTCCCCCTATTGGGATGTGTGTCGGTAATGAAGTGCTCAGTTTCAGCAACGTGGGTTTTTATTTTTGTCAGGATGTGTACTGGCAATAGAACCCAAATGCAGACATGGGAGGCAGACAGAAGTTTTAAGAGGGTTTACTACAAGCTGGGGAATAGTACAGGTGAATCCAGGAAGAACAGGTAGGTAGAGGAACCCGTAGCAGACAAACAGGAGCAGGACGGACAGGAAGAGCCGGGACCGGTGACACGGGACCAGGAAACACTGGATCAGGACACGGAAGCTGGTCGCGTGGTTGGTAGTCGAAGACGATCTAGCACCAGAGGAAGGGAAGCTGGAAGCTGCTGTTCTTAGAGCGGAGTGAGCCTGATGATCATCAGGTTGTGGAACCAGGACCTGAGCAGAGGATAGAGAGGGGGAAACACTCACCACCTCCACACCAAAACTGAAAATAAACAAAAACCACACTCGCACAGAGCCACACGGGTCACGGGGGAGCTCGCTAGGCAGGTGTGACAATTTTCAGGCGAAGACAAAGAAAAATGCCGCAAGAGTGTGATGTATTGGATTTATTACACCGTGTGAAAGTGTGTGGAGCGCTGGGTGTAGAGAAGCTGCACCTGGGAGACGTATGGACGTGGAGAAGGTTCGAGTCCTTCGCACATGTGATTGTTTTGTGATGTGGGCCCTGGTTCTGAAGCCGGGGGGAGGCCACGCAAATGGTATTTACGCATCTATCAGCAAAGTTATATATCATGGGGGCCCAATGTGGGCACATGGCAGTTATCCTGAAGTAAGTAAGTACTGGTAGTATAGTATAGTACTGTATGTAGTATATTGCAGAAGTGTAGCAATACTGTGCAGTGGTATATTGTGGTTATATTGGTTATCTATTATTGTATGGTGGTAATGGTTATATTGTTTTTATATTATTCGATAATGGACCTTGGTGACAAACGCGGCGTAGCAGAGTTAAATGGTTAAATGTAAAAGCTCCAGGCTCCAGCCAGTTGTTGTGTGAGTGCTGCGAGCAGCTGAAGAGGCCTGTTGCTGCGATACCACAATGTGGCCGCTCACCAGCGACCAGAGGAATGTCCCATTTGTCTCTCTACTTCTATTTATCTCATTTTCATCTCTATCTTTTTCCCCCTGCTGCTGTCATTCTCTTTTCAGTGCATTTTCTCTCTCTCTCTCTCTCTCCAACCCCAGTGTTGTGCACACAGACATGACAATCTGTCACTGACACAGAGGCCAAAGCAAACAATGGAGAGTCCCCTTTTTTTTCTCTTCGTCCTTTTCTCACACTCATTCACACCACGCACCCACACACACACACACACACACACACTTTAGCGATCACATATAAATACATACATAAGCGCTTTGTTGCCATGACAGCAGCAGCTTTTCTCTCATTTGGGCATGGTGCCTTTCCCATGCACAAGCGGTTCATTAAAAGCCGTACCTGCCCTCCCCTGGTCCCCCACTAGCTGTCCGCTTCTGACGGCAGATTGATTTCCTTCTCCTACACCAGGTGGAGAGAGGGATTATGTTCCCTGTGCCTTCGGCTCTTCCTCTCTGATTCGGATTGAGACTCAGAACAGAGGAACTTGGGAATATCAGATCTCCTGATGCCCGAATGAATTTAGAGACAATTTTTTTTAATTATTATTTCTGTTGCTCCGTTAGCTGTTGATGAGTTTCCCCTGACGAATAGATGATTGCATGAAGGGTTTTGGGGTTGTTGGTATTTTTGCTGGCAGTTGCTGTTCCCTCAGCCCATTCAGGATTGTGCAGGAGGTCGACTTAGTGACTCCCAAATACTGTTCAGATCGGCAGACTTGTTGTTTGTCTGTTGATCTTTTCATCTCCCGCATTCATTCATTCATTCATTTGTTCGTTCCTTCACCCTTCCACAGAACTCGTTGATGAGGCAGCAGGAGAGACTGGATGGTCGTGTTCAGAACATCAATGAGCAGCTCTCTAAGCTGGAGTCTGACAAGACGCTGGTGAAGGTACACACCTATTTCTCCCATCATTTCAGTTTAGTTGCACACATTTTTTAAATAGTTTTATAGGGGTTAAAGTTGTGTGTGTGTGCGTGTGCATGCGTGCAGAAGTTTATAAAATAGGATATTGGACCTTTTTATTTTGGACTGCCGCTTCAAAGGTCAACACAGCCAAAGCCGTGTTGCTATTGGTCGATATCATGTGTCAAAATTCAGGTTTAACTCTATGATCACCACAATTGCATTGGAAATAATTTGATAATAATTTCATAATTTGAATTCATTCAGTGTTATATTTCGCTGGTGTGTTGTAATATGTGTCCCCCTTCCTTTTCTCTCCTCTCCACAGGATGCAGTGTGCGAACTGAAGGAGCGCGTGAGGGCCCAGTACCGCCGAATGCAGGCGCTGTTAGATGAGGACCTGAGTGAGACCATGCAGCTGCTGGACAATGCTCACAGTCTATATCGGCAGAAGAACTCCCAGCAGGCTTTGCAGCTCAAGGAGCGGCGGCAGGAAGCGGACAAGCTCAAGAGCTCCACGCAGATGTTCTATCACAAAGCGGAGAACATCGGTTTTATGAAGGTAGAGACTGCCACGTATACCACCTCTTCATCTCACACTCTTTATTTGCTAGTGTCTGTTGAAGAATCTATATGTGAATAACATTGTTATTCACTAAAAATAACTAATTAACTAATCATTTAAACATCAGATGTTGTTGCCTGAGAGGCCTTCAACCATGTTGTGTTGTTGCTTGTTAAACTGATTGGTGAACTGCCAAAGTGTGATCGCTGTATCTGTACATCACCACTTATATAAGTTTATGTTTGATAGCAGATGGACGATCGGAGTGATTTACCTGTAATCCCTTTGCCCTTTCAGAACACAAAGCCTTATCAGCTGTTAATGGACAGGTAAGCGCTTCTATTTCAGTCTGCTGCACATGACAGAATGTCTGTTTATGTGACTGGTTTTTTTTGGGACTTCTGGCAGGTCAATGTGGTACCTGGGTAGTGGGCTTCCTCACCACAGAGTGGGCCAGCTCAACTCCCAACTCCTGCTGGCAGAGATCACAAAGAGAGAACAGAACCTGCGCAAAATGTTGGCAGGTAAGTCTGGGGGAAAGAGAATGGGAGATTATTTGAATGAAACTCTGCTAACTACTCTTTTTGGGAGAAAAAAACATTGTTGTGTCCTTCTGCCTTCCATCCTTCCTCCCCTCAGAGCCATTCAGTGATTCGTGCATCCTTCAGAGTGTCCCGTCTCAGAGCGGCTGCGGTGGCGGTTCAGCATCAGAGAAACGTAAACATGCCACGGCCTTCCCAGAGGGGAATCCGGGCACCTCCACGCCTCAGGACCTTCCTTCGCTGGCCTCCAGCAGCAAGAGGTCCTTCCTTGGCGACCACGGCCACCGCAGCTCCTCCTTGTACTCCTCTGGCGTCCTCTCCCAGGCATCTCACCCTCACCCCCATCCTCACCCAGGTCCCAGCCGGGCCCTCGACAACCCTGCCCATCACTCAGGAACCATGTTTCCAACCTCTCACTACACCACTGGGGGCCCATCGCAGCAGGCCCTGCTGCCGCAGTACGGAGGCAGGAAGATCCTCATGTGCTCCCTGGACAACTGCTGCTGCTCCAACCCCTCCAGAGGCCGGCCCTCCTACCCGCCTTCGGACTCCTTCCCCTGGATGAGTTCTCAGGAGTTTACCTCCCCGGCCCCGCTGTCCGCCAGCCAGCCGCTGCAGGGTCTGTCCATGAGGGACTGGATGGACGCGTCCCACTACGGTCTCTACGGGCAGACGGCGGCAAAGCACTACGTCACCAGTTAATGGATCACGAGTCACAAGACCTGGTAGTCGTTTAGCTTCCTGTCTTTTTAGGTTTTTATTTAGTTCCTTTTTGTTTTTGGCTGACTGGTTGAGACTTGTCTACTTTGTTCCAAAGCCTGGGGCAGAATTTGGAACAAAGTGGACAAAGTCAGGGAGCAGCAAGCCAGCGACCCTGGCTTGCTGTATCAGACATTCTGTCTCATATAAGGTTGGATTCTCCTTGAGGCTATACTTTTGGGGAATCCCACTGAATTTACTTTGGTTACACTCATTATTTCCATGTTTTAACAATAAGGGTCTGGCTGTGTGTGGTTGCCCTAAATATAAATCTGATGATATAATTGTTCCCCTATGAGCGCTCAGGCACTAGGTGGTCTGAACTCTCATGGTGGTCCGGTCGGAACAGGACTCTTATTAGCCCAATAAGTTCAGGGGACCTGAGGACAGAAGCTCCACGACAATAACAAGAGTGATCCTAACATGACTTTTTCTATTTTCCTCTTTTTTCTATTGTTGTTGTTGTTGTTGTTGTTGTTGTTGTTGTTTTGATTTTACTGGAAGTGTTAGAGTGAACATGTGGTCTTAAATCCATTTGAGCAGGTACGTCTTAAAGGAAAAAAAAAATCAAACAAACACACGTTGCAGGAGGGAAACTGTCGGCTCAGTGCTTTTTGGAAGTCTCTTGCTCTTGACTTCCTGTTTGTCGCTGAACACAGGCAGGGAGACTCAGTGCACTCCAAAGTCCATTTGACGTGAAAAAATCGGACGACAAAATGCGGGGCAGATATTCTCTGTGACCTTCAGACTTTTGACCTTTGTACAAGATTACGACTAGACCAAAAAAAAAAAAGAACGTGAAAATATTAAAAAAGAAACAAACCTATTATTATATTACAACTGTTGTATTTTAAGGTGTTAAACATCTTAGAGGATCCTTGTAATACAAACCTCAAACAAAATGTCACGTTTATTTATCTTCTTTAAGCCTGATGTCTGCACTCAGAGGAGTTTTATTTGTTAAGGTGGAGTGTCTTTTTTTTTTTGCACCCAGTGTGGGCGCACTGGTTCACGTTTAATACCTCCAAACTTCCTGTAAAGAAAAGGAAAGTTGCACCCCACCCGGTATTTAGCTCACTATGTATTCACAGGCTCATATTAATTGTCTCATAAAAAGCAGAGATGATGTTAGAAAACCATTTGGAAGAGGGAAGTGGAAGCCGGAGGGAGGGTGGCTGGACTACCAGAGACCCGGCAGGATGGACCCCTTTCGGCAGATTTAGGACAGTTAACGTTCTTCGTCTCATCCCTCTTTATCTCTCCATGGGAGCTGCTTGGTAAGTTAGGTCACAGAGCAGGAATAACTAATGAGTGGCACCTCCCTCCTCTCTCTCCCCCTTTCCCGCTCTCCCTCTCATGGGGTATCATTTGCTGGGTCCAACACAGAGGAGGAAGAGGGCGTTGAATGATATAAGCATAGTTTTAATGAGGGATGGGACGGCGTAGTCATCTACTTATATGTCACTCAGGCTCCTTTCATCCCTCCCCTCCCCCAGCCAGCCGAGATGGAAAGGGGGGCGGAGTGGAGGGTTCAGAAAGGAGGAGGAGGAGATGAGAAAGGGGGCGAATGGCTGGATGGATGGAGAGAGGCGGAAGAGACAATCGTGAGACATACTGTACGATGATTGCAGGTGAAGCGCATCACATCAATTATGGACTTTGAAATCCGCTGCCAGCCCTGCTGCTCCGTCTGGCTATTATTAGGAGTGATTCGCACTGAAGCGATTGATCAAGGAGGATGTGATGTGATGTGGCGTCCCACAAAATATCTCCTCCTTTAGTTGTGAACAACTGACATAGATATGGAGAATAACTAAGGCTTGGTTGTAGTGTGAGCAGTGTGGCATCATTCCACCATTTTGTATGTGTGTGTGTGTGTGTGTGTGTGTGTGCTCTTCTACTATGTCAATGTGTAAATACAATATAAAAATGTGATATATAAAAATAAAAAAAGAGACCCCATAAGGTCAAACTACTCCACATTTTGATCAATATTTCAAAAAAAGGGAGCAGGCCATCGAGGCACATCATAATTAATTGAAACCTTCATTTCTTATATTTTTACTTAATTTTTTTTTTTTTTTTTTACTTTATTCTCTTTGTGCATGACAGTATATTATTAATGCTGATGTCCCTGCCGCGCTACAGGAACGATAAAGGTTTTAAACAGTTTGCATCCTGCACTACCTCACACACAGCGCAAGTCACATCCTGTTGTGTGAGCGAGGTGTGCTCAGGTGTCAATGAACTATCACCTGGTTAGTGTGTGTGTGCATGAAGATAGGGGTTATGCGTAGGAAAAAGGATGATGCACTTGACAGATGTGCTCAGTTTGGGCAGGCGTGTTCTCATTGTGTAGGACATCCCTGCCTACAGTTATAGTACACTGATGTGTAGGTGTGTGGGAGGTGTCAGCTGCCGTGATGCAGCTATTTGTGGGTTTTAATTATAGTACACAGGGTTCTTACCAGGTCCGTGAGGTGCTTGAAGTGCTTGAATTTCATCCTCAGAAATGTAAGTACGGGAATACCTTGAAAATAACCCCTTTTGTGCTCAAGTGCTTGAAAAGTCCTTGAAAAAAACAAAAAAATCATTGAAAACCTGTGATATTCCCCCTGGTTTTGTTATGAATAACATAATAAAACATTTCCAGAATCGCATTTTTATGACATAGATTATGCCAGGGAAATTTCAATTGAATCCAGCATGGATTAAATACACTTATAATAGTAGGTGAACGCAGATGTCATGTTCAACTCCGCCCCAGTAGCTGGACAACAACAAATACCGCTGCGGACTTGCTACCCCTCCGGGACACTAGGGGGTTTTCTAAGAGAAAGCTGTGTGCGGCTGAAGTTTGACTGTTCATCCAATAACTTATCTTTTTGAGCCACTGAGTCTTATGAAGCGTGGTCCATTCATTTGATTAAAAGGAACAAGAAGTGTCTGAACCATCACTCCACCAGGTCACCTTCATGTTCAGCCCTGGTCTCTGGGCGATAAAGACACACTTGTGTTGCAGGACTTCAGGAATCAGGAAAAAAAAAAATCCACACAAATTCAGGAGGGCCCCTAGTGCGCGAGGCTCCAGGCAATTGCCTAACTATGCCATATGGAAAGACTGCCTGTAGCAAAAGATGACTCTCTTAGATATAATTTTAATATTTTTACCACTATTCCATAGTTCGCAGTTTGCCCCGACTCCATCCAATCTGCTACATATGAGACCATAAAGAATAAATGATTGAATTAAAAAAAAAAGACGCTGGCAGCAGGAGCCTCTGGGCCGTTAGCACCGGCCGTAACAGTCCTGTCTGCCGTGCGCAAGAACACTTTGCATGTATTCACACTCGAGTTACCCATCATAAATCACACCAAATCCAAATCCTTGCCGCTTTTGATCCGATACTGTCTTTGAATTTGGGCCAAATATAAAAATCCAAGATGACTGAATACACTCACATGGACAACACGCGCACACACACGTCTATTTGCTCTGTCTTTGATGTTGTTTACTGTCATCGCTAAGACCTGGCACAGGAGGAAAGGTTCATTTGATTTACAGATTAACAAAAATACACCTGGAGATCAATAACTAATGCCATTGTGTGTCTGTGTGTGCGCGCGCATATTTCTGGCATGACTTGTGCTTTAAAGAGGCACAAATGTTCCATTTATAATCACAATAAATGCGTCAGAAATGTCTAACTAAATTAATGAAAAATATATATTACTAGTGATTTGATACAGTACATGTGTGTCATTGCATCTTCATGAGGCAAAACTAGTCGACAGAGCAGAGTAGACTGGAAATAAATCAAGGACGCGTCACCCGTTGGCTTCTAAAAAGACGTCTTGAAGTCTTGAGTTTGGCTTCATGCTCGCCGCCATCTTGGCTCGGAGTCTTGGTGTGTTGGGGGCGTGGTCAGTGAACCGCCTGACCGTTTCTTTTTCCGTTCAGGAGTTTTCTTGAGCACCCTCTAGTGGCCATCAGCCGAACTGCAGTTTGAAGCACTTCCGTATTGGCTTCAATCAACACACTTGGTGTCAAACTGGTTGTCTACATGAATACATTTTAAGCTTCATATAATAAATCTCAATACATTCTCATACAAGGGGAAAAAAACTTATGAGAAACAAACAAACAAAAAAACCCGCACGTTAAAACCTATAGGAAAAGGTGCGCCCCTGGTGACATGACGTCACACAGAACAGGAAAGTTTTTTGTTTTTTTTGCGGTCTGAAGGGGCATTTTTTTTCTTTATTTTTTTGGGGTGCAGCCGATTCTAGTTTTTTTTTAAATAAACAACTTTATTTATAACACATGTATAAGTACAGTGACAAACTCAAAAACTGTACAATTCAAGCAAGGTTTCTTGTCCAGAACAGAATCACACCTCACACACATTTAACCTTCCGTTGCTGAAATAATAACAAAATAGGATTAAACAAAATAAAAAATAAATAACAAATAAGAGAAAACACAGAACAGGAAAGTGCTGCAGGAACGAGTCCTAAAACCCGGAAACGAGTTAGCATTTTTGCACTTCCGGTTCTCTCGTCTCGAAGTCAATGGGTTTTTTGAATGAGGATTTGGTTAGATGCCTGAAATAAGGTCTGTGGTGAACACAAGCTTAACAGATTTCCACGGTTTGTTCTACGACTTAAGATATGTCAGTAAATACCCACTCGTGAATTTTGCGTGAGCCTTTACGTGTCTTAAAAAGGCGATTGCTAACAAGTGGCTAAATGAGACTACAGCGGTTGTCGGAGACATTAAACGTCATCACGCCGGACACGGAAACTCATCTACTCACAAGCCTCCAGTCGTGTTTCCGTGTGGTGATGACGTTGAAGTCATGCGACCGTGGTGTAGTTCGCTCATCGCCGAACGGTAGCTTTTTACATCTGGCGGTTGTATTTACGCTTCAAAAATCATAAAAAGTGGCGTTAATTTGGGAAGATTGTTTTGCTGAACAAAACGTGTGAGTATCAAACGTTTGTTCGCCAACAGAGCTTATTTTCTCCAATTATCCAAAAGCCAATGGAAACATCCCATTGGCTTTTTGTCGGCAGGTAGTTTAACCAAGCGCGCTTCTCTCTGCATTTTGTGTTTTGTACGACGAGTATTAGGGCCACATTAAGGTGGGAAAAAAGCTGAGATTTCGAGAATAAAGTTGTATTATTACGAGAGTAAAGTCATAATTTTATGAGTCAGTCATTTTAGAGGGGAAATATCAGAAGAGCAGGTGTCGCCTGCAATGTGCAGCATCTTGTGAAGTTGTGAAGCACATCAGCACTACATTAGCATAAGTATCAGAGCTTTGAAAAGATACTGTCAAAAAACTGTCTATTCCGAAGAAAGAACCACACAGACTTGGAGGAAATGGCTGGTAGTGGTCGACTGCAAGGCGTCGTCCTTGGTTACATCTGTGGGATATTCAAAGGGGTTTTGTAGCTTCGCAAGAAACAATGAGATTTGGAAACCAGATTGAGTGGAACTCCGGCGAGCGCAGCGTCTCAGACGTCGACGTTGCAACAGCGGGCGTAATGCCATAAGGTGTTATACGGATTCATAGATAAACTAAAGCCGTATGGCATTGCAATTAATGGCTGCATTCATGGATTTAGTCGTCACATGTGGATGGAGGCGTATACCACTAACAGTAACATATTACGACTTTTCTTTTTTGAAATATTATGACTTTATCCTCATTAAAGTACAACTTCATTCTTGAAATATTACCTTTCCCCAAAATATGACTTTTTCTTGAAATATTATGACTATTCTCATTAAATGAACTGTATTCTCAAAATCTCTGATTTTTTCCCCCCTCAATGTGGCCCTAATACTCATAGTTTACATACGAGTATACGTAGTTTTGAATGTCACATATGTGATATGGTGATGAGAAGCGAAACCACCTTTTCACCAAATGTCCCAAACATTTATCCATATATTTCATGTCAAAGTACTCATTCTAGTAGAATTACTTGCATGCAAAAACAACAGACTTTAAATGTACAAAACCACTTGCCGTGCATCAATTTGCATTATAAACTACATGTGGCAGGCAACATGCAAACCTCATTTTAATAACACATTGCAGTGCGTATGGTATACTGTTCCCCAAAACTGTACTTAAAAACTAATTTAAAACATAGGAAGTATTTTATATTCCAATTGCTTTTTTCTGTTACGTGTCGAGGATATGTCAAATGACAGCATCACACATTTAAATACCTTGTCCCACAGAGTTGTGTTCAACGACCCTTAAAACGAGAGATTTCCTTATGATTCTCTCAAGATCCTGCACATTTTGAATGGGTCTCGAAGGGCCCAGTGAAAGGTCTTTTTGTGTATACTAGCCATGCAGCCTTCCGAGTTCATCGTTTCAGCTGGTAAGATGGACGCACACAGACATCTTTTACAGGCCTGGTAGTTTTCATCTCTGTTCAAGTGCCTTGACAGTGGCGCCCTGAGCCACTTGGATATTGCCGCTCCCATGATGGGAGCAGACTGTGTTCAGCAGCAGCATGAGATGGACTTCCCTGGACCACCATGACACCATTTGCATCCAATGTGTTCACTGAGTGTTGGATTGTAAAATGTGAAAAATGGCAATATGCAATGAATAAATTAAATGCAGTAGTTTCTAAATATGGGGCTACGGTGCAATGAGTCTTCAACAAGGGGCCTGTGCTCAGATGCACAAGGAGGTGCAAAAGCCTTTCACAGCTCTTAAATTCCTCTTAATGGACCCAGTTACATATCTTCGACGGCGTATTAGGGCCACTATAACTTGGCTATCAGACATTAAAAGAAATTATGCAAGATTAAAGTCAGATAAAAGTTGCAATTCTCAAACATAGGTGTGTGTCCCATTACATCTGGCGTAAAAGTAACACCGCATTTCAGAAAAAGAACATCATACCAACAGTAAAATGTGGTGGTAGTGTGATGGTCTGGGGCTGTTTTGCTGCTTCAGGACCTGGAAGACTTGCTGTGATAAATGGAACCATGAATTCTGCTGTCTACCAAAAAATCCTGAAGGAGAATGTCCGGCCATCTGTTCGTGACCTCAAGCTGAAGCGAACTTGGGTTCTGCAGCAGGACAATGATCCAAAACACACCAGCAAGTCCACCTCTGAATGGCTGAAGAAAAACAAAAAGTGGAGTGGCCTAGTCAAAGTCCTGCCCTGAATCCGATTGAGATGCTGTGGTATGACCTTAAAAAGGCGGTTCATGCTCGAAAACCCTCCAATGTGGCTGAATTACAACAATTCTGCAAAGATGAGTGGGCCAAAATTCCTCCACAGCGCTGTAAAAGACTCATTGCAAGTTATCGCAAACGCTTGATTGCAGTTGTTGCTGCTAAGGGTGGCCCAACCAGTTATTAGGTTTAGGGGGCAATCACTTTTT
>OMKR01045209.1:0-13659 GCA_900302355.1 Cyttopsis rosea | reverse complement strand
CCACACCCTCCATGTCTGCCTCTCTCTTTCCAGCTCTCTTCAATCTCAACATTTCAATCTATTCATCTGCATACGGCGGATATATCTCACATACAAACAAAATGGAGAAACGGATGACATCAGCTCTCTGCATTATGTTTTGCTCTGACACTATTATCGGAAGTGACCGAGTTATTTTTTATTGTAATTGGGCTTAAAACTAAGTAAATTAGTCACGTATATAAATTAATGACATTATTTATGTTAACCTTGGATGTCACCATATTCACTATCAATAAATCTCTCTTTATATAAGTGAATTGTGTTTATTTATGAAGGGGGTTTTAAACTCTCATTCATGGAACATGGTAAATGTCCAAACCACTCGGTGCTGGAAAAAACAAGCACTCCCATTTTCCCATATTACATATTTTGTGATGCGAAACACAGACCCAGTTCATCCGAAGGCCGATGGGTGGGGTCTGATTGTTACATGCGATTACTCATTCGAGGCATTAAGAATGGATTTTGAGAGAAAATTTACTACCAGGCAATATGTAATGCCTGAACCACACCAGACGCGTTGGTGCAGAGTACAGGTGCAAGGGGGAGCATTGCGTCCCAGACACGTCGATGTTGTCATAGAGAGAGGAGGAATATTGAAAACAACAACGATTTAAATCAGCGATCGGGTGGGGCCCCTGCCAGCTGTATTCGGCTCCTGGCAGCTTGCCCCCAGTGCCAGGTGGTTTCTGGCCTGCTGCGACCCGGCGGGGCTGTGGAGAGCTTGGTGGCTGACCGCCATCGTGGGTGTAGGTTGCAGTGCGGGAGGCGGCTGTGTGGGGGGCGGCTGTCGGCCTTGGTCCCGCTGCGTGGATTCTCTGCGGCGGGTGCCCTGGGTGCTGGGGATGGTGGAGGGGCCACATATCTGGCTGTCTGCGGGTGTTGGTGGGGCTCTGTTTGCCCTGGGGGCATTGACGTCAGGGTGCCCTGCGCCATGCGCATTCGGCGACATGGGTGGGGGTTTGGGGCTTGTGGCCGGGTGAGGCATCTTGCCGGTTACGGAATGGTGGGCCTCCCCTTTCCATGGGGCTGGCTGCGGTCCGTGCCTGGCACACGTGGCCTGGTTCCTGCGCTTGCGGGTGTGTCTTATGCCTGCATGTAGGAGTGGGTTGTATGTGTGCGCTTCAGGGGTGCAGGGTCACCTCACACTCTCTGGGACTGATTAATGCTCCTCTGGGTGGGTGTTGCTCCGCGGGCTCTTGGCTTCTCTGTGGGTTGGGGGGTGTTCTGTGGCTGCGGGCCATGGTGCTTGGAGCTTTCTTGCGGTCGCGGATTACCTACACGGCTGCGGGATTTGTGGGTCGCTGCAAGGCCTTTTCTGCTGCTTGGAGGCGGATCCAGCTCCTTGAAAGCTGGATAAAATTGTTAACAAAAGAGTAAAGTGTACCTTTGTGAGTGTGTGTGTAGTGTAGTCCTGTGAAGGAGGGCCCCCTTCAGTCTTCCACGCTTCATTTTTTTTTCTTGTTGGCTGCAAGCAATTTCAAAGACATTTGAAACACACACCGATATCATCCTAAAACTGATTAATGACTGATTAAATGACTGATTAAAGCACTAAAGCCTTGTACTTGTTGACCTTATAAGATTTGCAAGTAAGCCTACATACCGGTTTGAATTATGTTTTTATATTTGTTCTTTATTTGCTCCCAAGACCTTTTAACACTGCCGGGGTTGCAGCTGAAAGAATAAGGCTAAAATTGTCTTATGCCATGGACATACTATATGACTTTTGAAATCATCACATCGCTACACTACAGAACTTTCTGTTTTGTGATCGGGAATCTTGAAGTCGTTTCACACTACATGACTGATCGGTGACAGGGGGTCACACATTACAAGATCTTTCACCAGGAGGAATCCCAGACAAGTCTGTACAGTCTCCAAACCATGTTTTGTCACGAAAACACACGCGAGGAGTGACACAGGAAATTACGCGATACCTTGCACGAGATATGTTTTTTTTATTAGATTCTTTCTCACTGTAATAAAAAAGAATTATAGCAGAATTTAAATAATAAATATATTACAAACCTAGAGAAGTAAAGTTAAATAGGTATGTTATGTGTTTCTGGCTGCTGCGGTGCACTTCTGTCTCTCCTTGTCTCTCTCTCCCCAAGTCCCCATCTCCCCGTCTCGACTCCTCCCTTCCCCCTCACCCTGTGTCTGCTCTCATTGGCTGTAGCTCATTGTGTCACTTCCGACCGGCTCCCGACACAACCAAATATTAAATCTGCCAGATATCTGGTGAGCGTCTGCAAGCCACTGGCAAGCACTCGCATCGCGTTGTGAGCAGTTCACACCACTTGCTCGTCGCTCACGGGAGCGTGCTGTGATTTGCCTCCAATCTGAGGCTTTGCTCGACGATCTCCAAAAACTGCTCTCCGAGTGGAAAGTCAGGCTAAAATCATATTGTCTGAACTCTGCATTACACGGCACAAGAATACATGTAAGCAACACATATATTTAATGGAATACACAATTGTAATTAGAGTCAGATCTACTCGTGCCTTAACGATGGGGCAGCGATATTGATAAGCCTATTAACTTACGCATTCACACTGTCGGCAATTTTTGCAAGCTTTCCTTCCTGCCTTTGGCAGCAGCAACTGTGTTGCTTTTAGCCTGGATTATAGTTTTAATATTATAGTTTGCTCATCTTGTGTAAAATATGCGGCTCTGGTAGACTTGTCCATGTTTGTGATTGGTCATATGGTGCAAACACTGCCCCTTTAAGGTGAACACGCTCATAGCTACATTGGGAAAACCTGGGTTGACTTAACGAGTTGATAATCACCCCTAGAAAAGCCACTCAGGTGGTGTGTGGCAGATTGCCACAGACTGCCACACTGGCGCCAAATGTGGGGCCCTCCGGCACAGGGAAGGGACACCAGCAGGTCAACGGTTGGCCACAGCACCAGCCCTCTCCTGACTGGCAGCAGCAGCACCCAGAGGATGTCCAGCGGAGGACAGGGGGAGAAGCAGCCGCAGCAGCCACCATGGGTAACCGCATGCAGCTAGCTACTCCTCCAAGCAGCCACTGTCATGGCCAACCAGCAGCCAAGCAGCCAGGCCACCCCTCCAAGCAGCCCCCGCAACAGCCAAGCCTGGCTACACCTCCACCAGCCAGCACAGCAGCCCAAGCCCTAAGTATTTTGCGGTCCAATGGTGGAGCCACTGTCTGATGCAGTGTCATCTGTGGGTTTTGGGGGGTTCATCTTCATAATCTAAGGGGGTTGCTCCCTGAAGACACCAGGCTTTACAACTGACTATCTCTAACTCTTCCTAATCAAAAGTCCCATGGTTAGTCTTCTCAACTGCCAAACCATACATGAGGAAGGGGCTGGCAGAATCTACATCAGACTTATGCCCCACTGGGAAGATGTTGCTCATTCTGTCTCTAAGGTTAGGCCTATTCCATCGTTACCTCTGTGCTTCATTACCACCGTCCGGCTACTCTGCTTTTATTCTTCCTTATATCTCAGGTCAAGCAATGGGCATCCAGTTCCCTGCTGCATGAGTCAATCCAGCAAGTCTCTCCTCTCTCAACCAATCACAGGCTCATGATAACCTTGCCATTCTCTGTCAATGCTCAAATGCATTCGCTACGGCAGTCTCAGGGTACATGCTCTATAGTCATTGTTCGCTTTACTCTCCTTTCTGCGTTATATGTTGATGTTTAACTACTCGTCTCTAAGTCGCCATACTCCTTCTACATCCGACCCGACCAGGTCACAATCTATAGTCCCGACCAAAGGTAAGCCTTGCATATAGCTAGTGATGTGTAAATTCTAAAGCAATCTCGCATTCTTGATTCTTGATTCCCAAGCGTAATGTCCCTCCAGGCACCACAAAGCAGCCAGCCTGCCACTAAGCAGCCAACAACTGCCGCAGTGCAGAACTGCCACTGTGTAGCAACCGTCTGCCGCTATGCAGCCAACAACTACCGCTGTGCAGCAACAACTGCTGCTGTGCAGAGCTGCCGCTGCACAGCAACCGCCTGCTGGTGATCAGCCAACAACTAGCGCTGCGCATCAACCGCCTGCTGCCTCCAGCTGCTGCCGAGCACCAGCAGCCCGTCGACAAGCAGGTAACACTGGCCATAAGGCCATCTCTATCAATTATTTTGGGGGGAAAGATCTCTCCAGTTTTAGGTTCACGAAATGCATATAATTTGCCCACAAACTAAGCTTGTTTTGGTCTATTTGTGAGCGGGTGATGGGTCTATTAGCATTTATTTGCATGTTTGGTTTCATTGGCTGTTGTCTCCGGAGTATTGAGTATCGAGTATCGGCCGGCACCGCCCATAAAAACAACAACGCTAGCTCCGATCTCCTGCATCAACAAACTGGATCATATCTTGAACATGGGAGCTTTGTCTCCAGGGACTAATTTGTTTTTGGAACATTATTCAATTCGACGAATGATACAGAAATGATTCAACTAAGCAAGTGCCTACCAAGTGAAAGTTGCATAGAACAACGTACATCATTCACAACACCACTGTGTGCCGCCAGACATTCTGCTTTGCATTGGGGTAAGTTAACTTTATGCTATCTAGCTTAATCTCTGTCCTGTTTAGCTAGCTAGCTGTTGAGGGATTGTGTGAAGAGAGAACATTAAGGTAAACTGTAAAACATGTTAGAACATGCAGCTAACGTTAGCTAGCTTCGTTCCTTTGTTTACAATGTGCTACACGACGTGTTTGGCTACATGATGTGTTTGGCTACAAGATGTGTTTGGCTAACCACAGAGCTAGGCTAACTGTTCCTTTGTTTGCCACACCATACCTTAACGTTCTCTCTTCACACAATCCCTCAACAGCTAGCTACAATTCCTTTGTCCCAGCAAGTAGGTAGAGTGCTTGTTAGCTAGCTAGCTGTGTTAAGATAATTTCGTAGTTGCATGATACACTGACATATAACTCAGCTAACGTTAGCTAGCCTAGCCAATGTTAAGAGTTGGATAGTTAGCTAAGCTCCTCTTCATTAGCTACATCTCAATCCTGTTGGAGCAGTGGGCTAACATCCCTTCCATGCCTAGAGAGAGAATGAGAGAGAGGGTATGATAGTCTGACACCATTGTTTTTGTTTACATGATCAGCAAAAACCAGCTCCAGGACATAGCTAAATCCTACCATGAGCATGGCACAGTACCATGACAAAGAAAGAACAGTCCACGAACAAACCGCTACCTCCTTAAGAAAGAGGACATCAAACGAGTTGTGCAGTTCATCAGCAACTATGCCAAAGACCATGCCATTGTCTTGCCTGGCAGCCACAGGGATGTAACTGCAAAGTTGCTGCCATCCAATGTCACCAAAGCCTGAGTGTGGCGTCTCTACAAAGATGCTGTGGAAAAGCTTGGTATGTAAAAGTTGAAAGACTGGACACCTTCAGAAGGCTGTGGAAGGCGTTTCTCCCTCAGATAACAAGGACCAAACCCCGGACAGATCTGTGCTGGCAGTGCCAGAAGAACAACTGCCAAGTGTTCCGAAATGCCAACTTGCTGGATGTGGTGAAATCAGCCAAGCTGAGGAAGCAGGAGCAGCATCTCAACTTTGTTGTACAAGGTGTGAAGCAAGTCAACGTCCCCCAGCTTGTTGGACTGGAGGACGGCACCGTGCTTGTTGAAAGCTACAACTGGCAACTAAATGTACAGTCCTCCTTCTATTCTATTGCAGTTTTGATGCTCTGAGACCTGCTGTGGTTATGGCCAAAGAACACTGTGATGCACCAGAAGTCGAGTTTCAACTGCTGCGCAAAACTGATGTCCTGCCCCTCAGGGATGGTCTTCCTGTGCAAGCCCCACCCGGACTGGACATGGCCAGGCAGAAGTACCTCTTTGAGAAGATCAGAGAACGTTAGACAAATGGCCTTGATACCTCAATACCACACTCACACTGTATTCTGATTACCTTGAGTATTAGTTTTACCTTGAGTATTGAGCTATTACTTTACTGTCTTTTTTATTTGATTTTTTTACAATTTTTTGTACACTTATGCCTGCATTTTTTATCATGTGTAATAAAAAACTTGAACTTGAATCTTGAACTGCATCTTATTTTTATATAGGCTTTATTTTCAAAATGTATGAATCATTTCATAAATAACTGTTAACATACAAATAATAATAACATAATAACAATAACATACAAAAGCGCATCAGACTTAGTGACTACCACTGACAGATAATGACAGATCGTCCAGTGTGGGGTTGGCTGGGGGAATGGCTGGGGGTGGGGTGAACCAGGTATTGTTCACGCCCACCACCTGGCAGTCACAGGTGTGAAATGTTCAAGAACTTGAAGGGGAATTTCTCAGCTCAGTGATTTAGCTGTACTATCATTCAAATAAGCATATCTTCTTCAAATATTTTCAGACATCATTTGAAAGCTTACAATTTGCACTTTCATAATCTGTAAAAAACTGAAAAATAAGCATGACCTCGATGAGGACTAAAACACCAGCTGCTGTCACATATATTCATTTCTGTTCAAGCTCCGTAGCTTTATGGAGTCCCATTGCCAAATCATGTCAATAAATATATTTTCCTCACCTAGTCTCTCCTGATTGAATTACAATTATGGGAAAAACTGGGTTTTAGTTTAAACCAACTAAAATGTTTGAAGGGAAAACTAGAATGTTATAAAAAGGGAAAGAGGAATAGAAAATGAAAGGTAGATTGGAAAGCATATGTTGCATGGGTAGAGGAAGCGCAGAATAGGGACACAAAGCAGAAACAAAATAATGCCACTCATCCGATGGTTAATGTCCCAGCGCCACACAAAATAAATCCGCTCTTAGATCACCCTCCACCCTATTTACAACCACAGGCTCAAATTCTAATTGCAGCCACGTCGGTGGGCCCCTGAAATCCAGCAGCCCCCATCCTTCTAAAGGAGAAGGAATGTCTCTATTCCGAGACCTGAGCATCCGGTTCATTTGTCATCTGTTCATCTGCTCAGTCTCCCAGTCCCAGTTCATCTTCTCCATAGAACACCCAACAAGAATACAGAGTGAAAAGTAGAGAAAACTTCTCGCCTGTCCCCCACCCCACCAGAACCCAATTAGGACTGACATTCCAGTGTCCAATGGTTCTCTCCAACCTGATGGAAACTACAGAGTACATTCTCCCCATGGTGGAATGTCCCAATCCACAGGCGGGTGGGAATCCAGTCCTGGTCTTTATTAAATTAGGAAAGGGAATTCTCTGTTTGCCACAATATTGTGTGTTAACAGTCTAATTGACCGCGACACAGGATGCCTGCTATGATGTTTATGATTCCCTTCCGCATGTGTCGTTGGCAAAATTACCAAATTTATCATGGCAATATATTGGTCCTTGGGTTGCCAGATGTGTTAGCATAACGGATTGGCAGGTGCGTCCTGATGGGAGTCAATTTAGCCCAAAAAGTAATGCTTGATGGTTTCCTTATAAATCCACCTCCCTGTTGTTATGCCAAAAGAAAATGCAACAGGGATTTTTGTTAACTTAAATGTTGAGGAACACTCCGCATTAAAGGGGATTCAATGGACACTCTGGGCCACAAATAAATATGATGTTGGACTATTGGAGGGGGCAACTCCGCTCATAGTCACACTGAAATCCTCGTACCGACCGTATTAACCGCAATATCCATTGCAACCAGATGCCGTGTTAGGAATTACCCCAGTATTTGAATTGCTTTTAGAAGCAGGCATTGTTGTCCGTCAGCTCCATGCAATACACCAATACTGTCTGTTAAGAAGGCGGACAGAGTCTCGTGGCGGTTTGTTCAGGATTTGCGCACTGTGAATGACGCCATTCATCGCAGGGCACCTGTTGTTCCTAATCCCATTACCATTTTGTCTCAAGTCCCGAGTACATCAAAATGTTTTACTGTTTTTGACCTTGCAAATGCATCCCAGTCGATAAAGACTCACAATCATGGTTCACTTTCACTTTTAAAAGGAAATGTTACACATGGACTTGCATGCCACAGGGCTATGCCGAGTTCCCAGCAGTGTTCTCTGTCGCATTAGGAGAAAAGCTGGTTTCAAATTTATGAATGGCAGCACATTAATCCAAGATGTAGATGACTCACTGATCTACTCACCAGACAAGGAATCATGCATCACAGATACACAGGATCTCCTAAAATACTTAGTTCAAAATGGTCACAAAGTTTCTAAATCAAAACTCCAGCTGGCACAAAAGAACGTTCATTATTTGGGTCATGACATTTCATCACAGGGTCACACCATGGGCAGTGCTAGATTTGCTGTGGTTACTGTTGCTCTTGAATTGTGGATTATTTAATACTTGCCCAGCCATTATCAGCAATGGCTCATGGGAAGGGCTTATTGTTGTCAGATGGAGTTGATTGGACGCCTGAGGTGGAGGAAAGTTTTGTTGCTGTTAAACAAGCTCTTGCATCTGCTCCATGTTTGGGTTTGCCAGATATGACACGCCCTTTTACTTTGTCTGTGGATGAGAAAGATGGTTTTATGTCAGCTGTGTTGTTACAATCTCATGGAGATAAATTACGTCCTGTTGCATACTATTCTCAGAAACTTGGTGCTGTGGCTAGTGGGTTGTCTGCTTGTATGCATGCAATGAGTGCCACATCTATGGTAGTAGCTGCATCTACCTCTCTTGTGGCCCACGTCCGTTCACTGTTTTACTACCACATACTGTAGCTGCCATCTTGCTACATAGCAAAACAGCTAATTTCTCTTCAGCAATAACTCTCCATCATCAACATGTGCTACTTTCACTTCCTCATGTCACTTTGAAGCGATGCACCGTTCTTACTCCAGCTACTAATTTTCCCACTGCTGACGATAGAGATCCACATGACTGCTTGCCAGCAATAGCTGCTGTGGCTTCACCGCACCCAGATCCTGCTACTGAAGCTCTTGTAAATTATGATATGGAATTTTTTGTGGATGGGTCTTCACAAAGGTCACCGGCTGGTTAAGAACTGTGGAATCTGCCAGACTCCCTGGGCATCTTTCCACCCAGGCTGCTGAGTTGTTTGCGTTAACCCATGCTTGTATTCTTGTCAAAGGGAAAAATGTAAATATTTATACTGACACTCATTATACATTTGGTGTTGTTCATGATTTTGGTGCTCACTGGAGCCACTGAGGTTTCTTAACCTCCTCTGGGAAATTTATTTCTAATGCTGACCTTGTAAAGAACCTTTTCGATGCCATCACCCTCCCAGCTCGATTTGCTATTTCTAAATGTGCTGCTCACACTAATGCGCGAAATGCCTGAGCCGATGCAGCCACCAAAGCCGCCGCTGTATCTAACACTGCTCATGTTTTAACAATGGTTGTCTCTCCCACAGATGAGGAAGACACCAATTTCCTTACTGACCTTGTTTCCCTCCAAAAACAAGCATCCAGCACTGAACTGTCATCGTGGAAACCCAAAGGTTATTGTGACAGACATTTGATTTGACATCGTCCACAGGGAAACCATATATCCCCTGCTGGCTTTTTCATGTGTCAACTTTTTCATTTAACACCATGTGCCAAAAGGGGGGATGGTTAGAGAATTAAGTAAACCTTATGAAATTCCAGGCTTCACTGTATTTGCTGAAAATGTTTGTATAAAATGTGTTATTTGTGCAGAACAATGCAGGGAGAGGGGTTACTACCTCCAGCTCCTCCCATCTGACTCCAAGTGCTCCCTTCGAGCACCTTATGATGGACCTTATCGAGCTGATGCCCTGTCGTGGTAAATAATATTGTTTTGTGATAATTGACATGTTTTAAAATGGATTGAAGTGTTTCTGTGTAAAACCAATGATGCCCGTGCAGTGGCAAAAGCACTACTTACAGAAATCATCCCATGCTGGGGGATCCAAAAAAGCTAAGCTCAGAAAATGGTACTCATTTTACCAGCCAAGTGTTGAAGGAACTCTCTGCTTATCTGGGGATCTAGGTAAAGTTTCCTTGCTCTTATCATCCAAAGCGGTGGCGCTGTGGAAAGAGCAAATGGAATGATAAAAAATAAACTAGCTAAAACCATGGGTGAAACCAAACTCGATTGGGTTTCATGACTGCCACTAGTAATGATGTGAGGATGATCACATGGTGTGACTGAACTGTCCCCGCATGAAGTGCTGACAGGGAGACAAATGCGAGTATATCTGTCTCCCTACGTAAAAGCCACAGATGAATTACAAAATGTTGATCAAGCAATGTTGTCATATTGTGTCTCTCACCCAAGTGTTGAAGTGTATGTGGTCACAGGTCAAAGCAGCCCTACCTGTCTCACTCGAAGGACCACTGCACGACCATCGACCAGGTGACTGGATGGTGATCCGTGACTTCCGGAGAAAGAGCTGGAACTCTGACAGATTTTGCCACAACTTGAGAATAGGATTTGCCACAACCCACGAAGAGGATTTGCCACTATCTGAAGAGGATTTGCCACTACTCCCAAAGAGATTGTGCCACTACAATGTCAGTCAGAAGAAGATGACCACTTCATCTCAACAACGACCAACCCTATGTGGTTTTAACCAAGAGTCCTGTGTCCAACTACTGCTCATTCTGTTTATTGCAGGAGTCACTATTGCCCTGCTAATCAGACGACCATGGGAAAAGAACACATTAGCAATGACTACCAATATGACAAGGGCGTCTGATGATGTGCCAAGTCATCTACCGCAAATCCAGAGCAGTGATCCAGAAGAAGAAAAGCCCCAAGCGAGAAACAACACCCACCCATGGTTACATTGGGTTACAAGGTTTTTAAATCATTCAGTTAAAGAAAAGTATGGTACAGGTCATTCATGTTATGTATGTACTAAAATGCCTCACTCAGTACAAGCACCATTTCATCTCTCACCTATATCAATGTCATGGGAAGAATCGAAATGCTTATCATGGGCTACAGGTTTCCCAACCTATACCAATTTGACTAAATTAACATACCATCCTATTGATAGAAACACGACACATTCTGTTGAAATGAGGGAAAACGGTAACATCAATCAGTATTTCACTATGAATCCTTTAAAGGACAACCTAATTGCACTGATATATGGGGAAGACTAGTTACTACTGTAATTGCTCTATCCTACTCAACTGTAGTCCATTCATGTGCCAAAATCATTTACCCCTTATGTTACCAGTCCATTTGTTTTGATAAAAGAAGTAACTGTTACCCTGGAGTTCCAGTAGGAATAAGGACCGCATGTAACCAAACTCAAATAACTTACACTGTAGGACAAGCAACAATTCCTGACATCTATTGGCTATGTGGACACATGGCGTATGCAAGTCTGCCTGAGAACTGGGCTGGCATTTGCATACAAATTATGTTAGATATGCCAATCTACATGTACAATCTGACTAAGACCCACCAAGCATAAAATGATTGGAAGCATATAACACTTTTTTTTAAATCTTATGTCTTTCAAATTTGGCCCAACACAACATTTATTTTGTTAAATTTTGTTAAATTTGATTATTTGATAATCAATCTACTGGACATGATCAGTGCACAGGTGTTCCTTATGAGGGAGACAATAAAAGGCCACTCTAAAATGTGCAGTTTTATCACACAACACAATGTCACTGATGTGAAGTTTTGAGGGAGTGTGCAATTGGCATGCTGACTGCAGGAATGTGCACCAGAGCTGTTGCCTGCGAATTGAATGTTCATTTCACTACCATAAGCCATCTCCAATGTTGTATCCGAGAATTTGGCAGTACATCCAACCGGCCTCACAACCACAGAGCACGTACAACCATGCCAGCCCAGGACCTCCACATCCGGCTTCTTCACCTGCAATATCATATTTTTTTTTTGGTCCAAATTTGAAAGACTTAAGCTCTTGGGGAGCCTAGAATAAATCCTGGAATGTTTACTTCAACTCATGCAAAATTGGAGCAAATACAAGTGTACATCCATGACAGTTCTAGATGAGTACAGGATTGTAGGAAGAGCAGAACAATTCTTTACATTTGTAATAGCACCTGTAGGTGTATCCACAGCCTTTATGTGGTTGAATGTCATACATTATAGACTGTTACTGTGTACCATTATGGTTGAAATTTCCTCAGATTAAATCATACAATTATTTTGACAAAAACACTTTAACTGGATTGCCTGCCATGGGCAAGCAATCAGCTACCATGACAGGTGATTATAGTCAAGTGAGCCGGCATTTGTATTTACAGTAGTTGCGTGTGAATTGTGTACTTGCTGAAAAATCTGTATAATTTTACAGACAGACATGCAACTAAATACATCAGCTCACTTGACCGCAGTCTTCAGAGTTGTGAAAAGAAGTTCAGGTGCATTGTAGAGAAATTCAGGTACCTGTAATTTGAGGCATTTTGAGGCCCGTGGCCCAGGGTCTGTGGGTGTGTCTTATGCCTGCGCATGGGCAGTGAGTTGTATGTGTGCGTTTCAGGGGTGCAGGGTCATTTTGTGTTTCCTGGGACTGGTTTGCGTACCTCGGAGATGTGCGTGGGTGTTGCTCTGCGGGTTCTCGGCTTCCCTGCGGCTTCGGGTTTCTTCTGTAGGTGCAGTGCACTGGGCTTGGAGTGTTCTTGCGGCTGTGGAGTGTCTGTATGGCTCATGGGTGGCTGCAAAATCAGTTCCGCTGCTTGGAGGCACTACGATATGCAGTGGTGTGAAAAAGTGTTTGCCCCCTTCCTGATTTCTTATTTTTTTACATGTTTGTCACACTTAAATGTTTCAGATCATCAAACAAATTTTAATATTAGTAAGGGTTAGGGTTAGGGTTAGGGTTAGGGTTAGACAGGGTAAAGACAACACAAGTAAACACAAAATGCAGTTTTTAAATGAAGGTTTTTATTATTAAAGGAGAAAAAAAATCCAAACCTACATGGCCCTGTGTGAAAAAGTGATTGCCCCCTAAACCTAATAACTGGTTGGGCCACCCTTAGCAGCAACAACTGCAATGAGTCTTTTACAGCGCTGTGGAGGAATTTTGGCCCACTCATCTTTGCAGAATTGTTGTAATTCAGCCACATTGGAGGGTTTTCAAGCATGAACCGCCTTTTTAAGGTCATGCCACAGCATCTCAATAGGATGCAGGTCAGGATATTGACTAGGCCACTCCAAAGTCTCAATTTTGTTTTTCTTCAGCCATTCAGAGGTGGACTTGCTGGTGTGTTTTGGATCATTGTCCTGCTGCAGAACCCAAGGTCGCTTCAGCTTGAGGTCACGAACAGATGGCCGGACATTCTCCTTCAGGATTTTTTGGTAGACAGCAGAATTCATGGTTCCATTTATCACAGCAAGTCTTCCAGGTCCTGAAGCAGCAAAACAGCCCCAGACCATCACACTACCACCACCATATTTTACTGTTGGTATGATGTTCTTTTTCTGAAATGCGGTGTTACTTTTACGCCAGATGTAATGGGACACACACCTTCCAAAAAGTTCAACTTTTGTCTCGTCAGTCCACAGAGTATTTTCCCAAAAGTTCTTTTTGCTCAGCAGTGGTTTTCATCTTGGAACTCTGCCATGCAGGCCATTTTTGCCCAGTCTCTTTCTTATGGTGGAGTCATGAACACTGACCTTAACTGAGGCAAGTGAGGCCTGCAGTTCTTTGGATGTTGTTGTGGGGTCTTTTGTGACCTC
>OMKR01045205.1:0-12408 GCA_900302355.1 Cyttopsis rosea | reverse complement strand
AGTGTGTGGCCGTCTGCATTTTTCTTTGTGTGGGCCAATGCATGTGTGTGTGTGTGCGTGTGTTTGTGTGTGTGTGTGTGTGTGTGTGTTTGTTTTACAATTTTTTGGTTTAGAAGTGCACCAGAAAAATGCGTCCTCACTTACCAGGTGTACGCGGACCTCACTTTGATACCAGTACGCTAGGACCCTTGATACCCTGGGACGTCTACCGTTGAGCACAGCCGTGCTGGCTGTTCCCCTGTGCTTGTCGTTGGGTTATCCATGGTCTGTCAAGTCCAGATCAACAGGTGACGCATTTCCTGCCACCCAGGTACACGCATCAAGGGCATTAACATCGCCATCCCAGAGCTGCTTCATTGTCTCCCGTCTGTCTCCGCTGTTGTGATGCATGTGGGTACCAACCACTTTAAGATGCAGCAATCTGAGAAACTAAAAATTTTTTGTCTGCCTCATAAACAGTATTTTGAACACTAGCAAACAGTGCATTGTGTCAGGCCCACTGCCCTCCATCAGGCTGAAGGGCTACTGATGTAACAGAGGCATCCTCTACGTGGACAATTCCACCACCTTCTACAATAGGACGGATGTTTTTAAGGGATGTTTGGATGGACGATGGCCTCCATCAAAACCATGCAGGATCTCGTCTGTTATCTATGAACATTGGACTTACTCTGCACTGCAATGCATTCACCATCTGACATTCAGTGAATCAATATCCTAAGCATGAAAATCCCACGCATACATACACTATTCCTGTTATAATCAACAATAGACATAACCCTTGTAAACACCACCAGCCTTTCCTGTACAAGTTACTATAACCCTGAAAATCTAATAATCATAACACCCAAACCCCAAACAAGTTTAAAGGGTTCTGTTGGTCATAATTCTCAGATGGTTTTCTCTCCTAATCACAATGTTTGTAGAATACCCGGCACTTCCTACCAGATACCCACAGTATCAATTCCCCACCGTGCCTATAGTCCCTTGAAATACAATGGGGGGAATAGGGGTAAAGGGCATTGATCAGCCTACTTTAATGAGAATTTGTCTAATGAATATCAGATCACTCCCCTCCAAACCATTGTTAGTTAATGATTTGATCAGAGACCAAAATCGAGAGTTACTGTAGCGTTGTAACTACAGTTCAATGTCAGGAAGCTCTGCCCCTTAGGGGCTACACCCCTATTGGTATACCAGGAGACCCCAATACTATACTCCCCGCTGGACCCGAACATGCCTCAAGTACGTAACGGTCCTGGGTAAAGGCTGAAGCAACCAAATCCGACAGTGAACATAAAATACGCACACCACGACCCTAGCAATCCATTGTGCCCAAATAAGGGCCAATGGGAAGCGACTAACACCACACACACAGTATACACAAGGAGAATGTTAGTCACTAAGCACAGGCAACACGTCAGAGAATCTGAGTAGCCTGTGAAATAGAAAACTTCCTAAATCTGCTCAGCCACAATGTCAAGCACAGACTGGGAAAGAGACCCTGCGGAAGCATCACGCAGGTAAAAACAGACAAATGGAAACGGCGACAACCAAGATGCCGCCGTACAAATGTCCTGAACCCCGACGCCTCTAAAAAGAGAGAGAGAGAGTCCATAATCTAAGCATGAAAATCACACGCATGAGAGACTGCAGAATTCCAATATAGGAACGACAATGCAGCACAGGCGGTCGACATCACTCTCGACGCACAAACACGTTCCACTTGGAGGCGTAGAGCTGAGAAGTGGACTGTGCGCGAGAGCCCGCAATGGTGGAGATCACAGCCTGTGACAGTCCGTGCTGTTCAAGCCTGCGCCGTTCAGGAGCCAGGCCCACAGAGGACATCCCAGGACCGGTAACAAGGTCACCAAGCCCCCGGCCTGCGACAGCGCGTCGCGGCGCATGGGGATCTGCCATGGGCCTGCCACAATTAGTGGCTAGAGCTCCGTGAACCAAAGTGCCCCGGGATGATCAGGGGCTACCAGTATCACCGACAGCCCCCCCAAACGCACTCAGTCTGGGCAGCAATCCTGACGGTAGGAAGGCGTAAAGGAGACCCCCCCTCAGCCACAGTCTCTCTCAACGCAAATACTGTAGGTCCACCCGTGCTGTCCCGAATAGTCTCCACAGCTGGAGCACTAAATCCTGGTGGAGGCGCCATTCTGCCACGCGGGGGCCTCCCCATAACATGAGGTCCGCCCCCACGTTCAGGTGGGCCGGGATGTGGCTCACCAACAGAGAGCAAAGCCGTAGTAGCACCCATTTCCACAGCCTCTCGGCTGCGAAATGGAGCGCTGGTGACCTCACACCTCCCTGCTGGTTGATGTAAGCCACCTTAGCCCGGTTGTCTGAGCTGATCTGCACATCTTGGCCCCGTACCAGGGGTTTGAAGTGCTTCAGGACCAGTAACACAGTCTCCAGTTCCAGGAGGTTCATATGTCATGTGGACAGGGGCCACACACCCCCTACCATCTGACCGCGACAGGTCCCGGCCCATCCTGTCAGGGAGGCGTCCGTGGAAACCTGTGTGTAAAAGGAGACTCGACCCAGATGCACACCCTTTGTGAGGGTCTGGGGATCACCTCCAGTCCAGTCCAACTGCAGTCCAGATAGGTCACCTGCTGGCTGGGTATGGGAGTGCTCTTCTCCCAGTTAATCGCAAACCCCAAGCCTGGTGTGAGCGACCACTCGCTCGGATGGAGCTAGGATCAGGAGGTCGTCGAAGTATGCCAGGATTCTGACATCTTGACGATGGAGCGGCAACAGTGCTGTCTCGACGCAGCAGGAAAACACACGCGGAGCGACCTTGTAGCCGAACGGTACTCTTATGTACTCTTAGGCTACACACAGAAACAGGAATCTCATGTGTTTCGGCGCTATCGGGAGGTAGGAAGTAGGCATCCTTCAGGATGATGCATGCGCAGAAATCGCCCTCGTGGACCGCCCGCAACAATACCTTCACTGTGAGCATGTGAGATGGGCGAGTCGCTATGTGACAATTCAGTGTGTGTAGATCCAGGATAGGATGCAGGTAGTAGTTTGAATAGAACCCTCTGTTCCGAAGCTCCATGGACACCACTGTCACGGCTCCCTTGCTGAGGAGAGCTGCAACTGTATTTCTGCGTTCAGAGCTGCAGCTTTCTCCGGCGATGTCATAGGCGATGGGATACGGCGGAATTGTAATGAGTAGCCCCCTCGCAGTGTCCTGTCCATCCACCAGGACAACACACAGGACCAGGACGGGTCCCTGACAGCAGACGCTGCCGATGTCCCCAGCCTGATGGGGATGGGGATGCAGCCCAAAGGGGCCCGTCATAAAGGGATGATCGCGCGCTGCTGCATGCTCAGTGCGAGTCTGTCATGGTAGAGAGGTAGGAGGTGATAAACCCTTATCCCTTTCATTAAAGAAGGGCTCGTCACTCCTTCTATATGGAAGCATGAAAATTTGCGTGAAATTCTTAGACAAATTCTCTGACTTTGTTTCTCACATAATGATGCACGCAGATAATATATTATATTATGAGTGACTTTAATATTCATGTGAACTCCCCATCTGAACCCCTTAGCAAGGTATTCCAGACAATAATTCATACATTTGGCTTCACGCAGCAAATACATGACCCAACCCATAATAATGGTAACATTATTGACCTTGTACTAACCCGGGCCATTGATACCTCTAACATAGTGGTTCTCCCCTATACCTCTGCTATGTCTGACCACAATTTCATAAAATTTATAATCATAATTCAATGCTAGCATTCCGAGCAGGACCAGAGTTACAGTATAGCAGCCGTAACATTAATGTCTTAACTACCACTGTGCTTTCTGAGTAACTGCCCACAGCTATTGCTGCCTTTCCATTTTACGAAGGTCCCATTGATAACCTCACAAACAAATTTAATGCGGCCCTCCATAATGCTTTAGACACAGTGGCACCACTAAGAATAAAATTGTGTTAGGAAACCAAGACCTTGGTTTACAGATGAGCAATTCTGTAGGAAGCTTGAGCGTAAATGGCGTGCGACTAAGTTGGAAGTGTTCCATCGGGCATGGGGTGATAGTTTGCTGAAATACAAATGGTCTCTTTCGTTCGCCAAAACTAAGGGCCTCATTCACTAAGAAAATAGCACTGGCGCTGATAGCACCATGAATTGCGTATCAATTGCGGCCGTTATCTGTGCCATCTTTGTGTCTGATTCACAAAAGATATTGCGTTAAAGATATGGCAGTGCAAACACGGCCATAAAGTTTTGCTGCAGATTCGATGTTGCGCTTGTTTTGCGTCTGATCGCAATTATCCTTGTGGCAAAGTAAATAATCCCTGCATCCATGCGTCAGCGGGAGCCCGCTGCAGAGTGTGCGCGCACACACACACGCATGCACGCACGCACACACACACACTGACACAGGAGTGGGGGCACACAGGGCTTTTTTGTTTTGTTCAAGTAGGAAAAGGAGTACAATAAATACATCTAAAATAATAAAAACACACCGTTTTAATTTTTGTTTTATTTGGAGACGCACAGCAGAGCAGAGATGCGTAATGTCTCCAAGTCTCCAGAGTCTCCATCATTTACGCCACTTGCCTGTTTTAGGAATTATCAGTTTTAAATAAATATAAAACTTAAAATTATTGTCGGACAGTAGTTATTTTGATTTAAAGTGTTTAATGAAAATGTAAAATTGTAAGGAAATCCGGGGGTGCTGCGCCAGGGTTGGGGGGGATCTCCCCGTCCCCAATGTTGACATGTCCTCTTATTTTCTTTCCGCGCGGTTAGCACATGCTTTCTGCAGACGGTAATTGCGTCAGTGCAACTGCTTGTGGCTATTAGAGCCGGGGTTTGTGAATTGGACGCTTTTTGCAATGAGGCTCATTTGCATAGAAAGGGGCCAATTTTGCGCCAAATGTATGCATAATACCTAATTTAAATACGTGCAAATAGCACCCACGCACCGAGATGCTATTTGGGTGGCAGCGCACTTGGCAGTGCATTTCATCGTTTGCGGGTGCTTTGTGAATTAGACGGTTGCTTTTTTGGTTATTTGTGCTGGTTTAGGTTTAGCGGCCACAAAAGTGGTGCAATCCTTTGGTGAATCAGGGCTTAATAAAATAATAAATCCGGTAGCTATGGTAACCCAACAACAGCCTATTCTCAACAGCTCCCCCTTTACAGCTAATGACTTATTCTTATTCTGCAATTCTTTATTCAGAAAATTGACCTTATTAGAGAAGAGATTAAAGGCACTTGGCCTCAACCCCAATCGAAACCTTCCAATAGTGACAGGCACTAAGGCAGATGGTATAGATGACCTCTTACACCTTGATGCAGTATCTCTTGAAACTCTATCACAGTTGGTAATTGCAGAAAAACAGACAACATGCTTACTCAACCCACTCCCTGGAAAGCTCGTTAAAGAGCTGTTTCTTAGGACCCTCTATTCTTAACATTATTAACTCATCTCTCTCCTCTGTCACGGTACCTACGGCTTTTAAAACAGCCATGATTAGACCCTTACTTAAAAAACCCAACCTCGACCCTGAGAGTCTTAGCAACTACTGTAGAGGCCAGTCTCAAATCTTCCCTTCATCTTCAAAATTCTTGAAAGAATTGTAGCACAACAGATTACTGATCACATTTCCTCTAGTGGTCTATTTGAATTGTTTCAGTCCGGATTCAGCACTCCACTCCACTGAGACGGCCCTCATAAAAGTGGTTAATGATCTTTTATTAGCAATGGACACCGACACCTCATCAGTAGTATTATTACTCAACCTCAGCGCTGCTTTTGATACTGTTGATCATAACCTCCTAACATCGCCTTGACACGTGCACTGGCAGAGGTTTGGCACTTTCCTGGTTTAGATCTTAGATTAGCTTTCACTGTTATGCTGATGATACCCAATTATACATGCCCTTAGAACTAACTAACCCACGCAATTGTCGTACTCTTTAAACAGTGGATGAAATTAAACAGTGGATGTCTCGTAATTTCTTGCTTCTCAACTCTGAGAAAACAGAGATGCTGGTTATTTGTCCTGTCAAACTCAAGCACCTGTTTAAGGATATCAAAAAAGTTTTGAGTTATACACTCTCTCTTTTCAACTTCATATTAAGAACATTACCAGAACTGCAATATTGCTAAGATACGGCCCATTCTATCTATGAGTGATGCAGAGACCATAGTCCAGGCATTTATAACATCCCACTTAGATTATTGTAATGTGTTGCTCTCTGGCCTTCCAATGTCTAGTACGAAAAGTCTCCAGTTAGTGCAAAATGCTGCTTAAAATAAGTTTAACCATATTACCCCTATATTAGCCACCTTGCACTGGCTCCCGGTTTACCTCAGATGTGACTTTAAAGTTTTGCTACTTACCTATAAAATTCCAGACCTTTGAATCTGCCCACTCCACCAAGTGGACTGATTATTACGGTCTGGTACTGCGACATGGAACAGCGAATTCTCCAGTTGAAAAAACGCACAGTCCAATGGGGAGGGGTGGGGGAGTGGTGTGCCGCAGTCCTGGCCACCACTCTCTGTACTCCACTTCCTGTATGCTCTGAAGGAAGAAAACGCATGTCTCACGTGTGCAATTAAGGGATATCATCTAGTCCTACATAACATATCTGACGTCTGGATATTAACCCACTGTGATCTACCTCTCTCCGCCCCCGCCCCTGTCTTGCTCCGAGAGGGGGGGTCAGTCTGCTGCGAGTGTAAAGAGGCTATTGCTGTGGTCATGGGGCCAAGGGGAGACTGGTCGTGACCCTTTCCAGATGTGGAGGATACTGCTCTGACCAACCTGGATCTGACCTGATGAGGACCACTTCCCTGGAGACGTCTACCTGCGGCGCTCTGCTGCAGCAAATAGACTCTCACACTGTCTAGCATTAACATTGCATAGTATAGAAATACAATAACCTATGATTTGTCATATTATATTATTAATGTTGCCCACTCAGCATCCACTGCTGCCTGGTCATCCTAAAAGGGGGATTCCTCCTTCTGTGGCCCCTTCTCAAGGTTTCTTCCTTTATTTCCCACAGGGTTTTTCTGGGAGTTTTTCCTGGCCCGGATGGGGGTTCAGATGAAGGATTGTTGTTGATTTCTATGTGAAATGTGGGTTTGTGAAGCCCTTTGAGACTGTATTGTGATTAAGGGCTGTATAAATAAACTTGACTTGACTGTACAAGAATGTGTGTGTTTGTATGTGTGTTTGTTTTACTATACTTGTGAGGAGCGGCCTCCGAATTGACTTTATTTTTTCATTTAAAAGTGCCACCAAGAACATGGGTCCTCACTTACAGTACCAGGTGTATTTACTTGGACCTCACTTCGATACCAGTACAAGAATGTGTGTGTGTGTGTGTGTGTGTCTTATCAAATTGTTTATTGTATTTTACCTCACTTGTCACATTGTACTCTATATCAGGCCGATAACATCCAGACTCCAAAATCAAAATCAATACGGCACTCATTCGCCCTAACACACACACACACACACACACACACACATAACACTCAGCAATAGCAGTCATCCATACCCGCGGCGAAGCAGCTCAGACACCTATGAACACAGTGCAGATCCAGAGCTTCCAGGCCTCATCCATCACCCGGACCTCCAGGGAGCAGGGTCCCCGGGAAGGACACACACGGGGAAGCAGCCTGCTTCTCCTCCGGGCCGCAGATCGGACGCAGTTTGGGGTCGAAACAGCGCAAACGCGGCGACGGCACACTGTGGGTAAACAGGCAGAACCGCTTAGAGATACCGTATCGGTCCCTTTTCCTTCCTCGCGCCTCAAAATTAATGTCAATATTTTATCCGCTTCTTTGATTTTCTGCCGTTTTCCATCTTCCTTCTCGCCGCGCCCCGTCCCATTCGCCTCCCGCTGTGTGGATTATGTCTGCAGCGTGGGGTACAGTATAAATAGTGCTGAGTAGGTGGCCTCCTAATTCAAACATGGACGTTCGGATATCAAAGGCTCTCTCTTCCCTTTCAAATTCTACACTCATTAATCACGACCCGAAGACTTGTGCACTGCAGATGCTCGTGTGTGCGTGCGTGTGTGTGTGTGTGTGTGTGTGTGTGTGTGTGTGTGTGCGCGCGTTGATGGCATTGATGTGGGTGAGAACACATGTCGGCATAGTTTACAATATCATATGGTGGTTCTGGAAGCTTCAGGTGGGCTCGAAAGTGAATGAATTACTAATTTTTAGGAGTTTTATTTACTTTATTTTTAGAATTTTTACTTTCATGTGACCACACACTCCGGATTGTTTAACGTATTTCATGGGAGTATTTCCAAACCTCAAAACTCAGCAATAAAATCTGGCTTATAACAGTGAGTGGTACAAGCATAAAGCATGAAGTGCCTCATAGCATCAAGTTACGATATTAACCCTTTCATTCCGTCCATGCAATTAGCATCGGTCAAGCGTGTCTAAATGTACATTTGTTTACATTAGGATCGCTCTTTGTACCTCTGCCCGATCCGCTTCCCATGACCTGGTTATTTTCAAACAGCATGGCCTCCACCGGCCTTATCTCCGGGACGGCCCAGCGTCTTATACCGTCGGCATTAAACAGCTCATCTGTTTTATTTCAATCTGGGATGCGGCTAAAGGGAGTCCTGGGTGTCGTTAAAATGCCTGTGAGCATCTGTCCTGTCCACGTCCAAACCAGCGTGATGCGGGATCGCCAAACCCAGCCGCAGGTGTGTTTGCGTTAGTTTGCGTGTGTGCGTGCGTGCGTGTATGTGTGTGTGTGTGTGTGTGTTTGCGCCAGACCCTTTTCTGCACCGTTGTGTATGAGTGAGCACGAGCCGGGACGGGACGTCTCGCTGCCAGAGCTTTTAGAAAAGGGTCATGGGGTTATTTGGGAAGTGATTGGCAGGGCCGCGGTCCTGTGCGTGTATCGGATATGTGTGTGAACTCGGTCGAGGAGGAGTCCCATGCGCCGTGATTGACGGGAGCAGCGCCGGCACGACAGAGGTCCCGGAAGGGTCGGCCGCTCGGGTTAGAGAGGCGGTTCCGCGGGCCTTCGGCATTACCTCGGCCCGCCGGGAGTCTCTCTGACTGTTAGGTAGTCGCCGGGGGCCCTGCCACGGCTGTCTGCGGCGCCTGAAGAAAAATAGCCTCTTCGAGCAGCGAGAGGGTGTCGAGCTTCAGTCCACAAAGAAGAACTTGTCTCGCGCATCTCGTTGTTCTGTGGAGACCGCGCCGTACGCGTCGCAGGCGAGTCGATTCCGTCATCTCGGCTTGCGGATTCTGCGGTTGAGGACACACGCCAGGAATGACATTTGAGACTATAAATGGCTTTGCTAGAACATTACGGCAATAGTGTTGTCATAGAGAGGTGGCAGCTTCCCAGACCACAGAACGGGAATGTCCGACGGAACACGCCGCTTTCACAAAGGCGGCTCCTCTCGGGCCATTTCACGCACGCCGTGAACCCTATGTTGACAAGGCACGCGGAATATTTGATATGAAACGTTTTGGAATCTTTATATTTTCGGCACGGGCAGACTGAAGTTCTGGTTTTTCGCCGACACCCCTCTGTCGTGCTGCGTTGAAGGATAATGAAAAACAAGAAGAGTCCCCACCTCTCAAACCACTCTGACCCTGACCCGTTAAGTTGTCCTCATGGACGACTTAACGTGGCCTTGTGCGGCAGTGGAAGCGATACCTCAAGATCGCACTCGAGAGTTTGCCTATAAATCATCCATAAAACACAACTCGCGGCCAACTCTGGACATAACGATGGAAACCGGTCTCTGATGACCGTGAGTTTCGCTTCACTAAACAATTCCCAACAGAACAAAGGGCCATTGCAAAGGCAATGACATGGATCTCTCCCTGTTTTTCTGGCATGGTGCGATGGTGTTGTTCAGTTGTTTCTCTCCTCCTGTGTCTGGGAGGAAATGGATACCCCCCGTTGGCCGCAGCAGCTCTCACAACAGTCATGCTATTCATGTATCTATTCAGAAACACCTATTCTTCCGCGGCGGTTGGACATAATGTTCTGTCTTTGTCTAAAACAAAGGATGTGACTCTAGATTCTACAGGTAGGTTCAGGACAACTGAATCACTAGAGAGACACACCCACAAACACACAAGCACGTATTCATGCACACACCCCACAGGCCCACGCACCCTGCAACAGTCCTGCCATCATGAAAGCAGGATCCTGGGACAGTTCCGCATCATTCATAGCTGTTCACTGCGCACCCTCGCTGAGCACTTTAGCTTCTCACTGCGTTGACTGTAGTAGTACAAGGTTTACGTACAAGGTTTCTCAATAGAGCGCTGCGGGGATGGCGTCTTCTCGTCGGCCGACCCGGAAGTTAGCATCGCCCTGGTTCCCACGACAAATAACCCAATGGGATTTTTCCACTGGATTTTGGATTATTGCAGAAAATGTCCACAAACGCCACTTTTATGATCTTTGAAGCGTAAATGCGTTCGCCAGAAGTAAAAAGCGAATGTTAAAAGCTTCAAAATTCACAAGCAGGGTATTTACTGACGTATCGACGTATGTCGTAGGACAAAACGTGAAAGCGCAGACCTTATTTCGGGCATCGAACCAAATTCCCGTTCAGAAAGCCCATCGACTTCGAGACGAAATGAGTTACGAAGTAACTCATTTCCGGGTCTTAGGACTCATTCCTGCGGCTCTCTGTTGTGAAGTAAATAGCGTTCTAGTAATATTATGTTTTTATTAACAATTTATCTGTTGAATTTTTTTATACAGTTATAAATGATGGGAACCAACATTTTAATAAGGCCCGGCTTGAAAAATGGTGAACCTATCCTTTAAATCTTAAAAGCTCACAACACTCTGACAGGTATAACAGTGCAGATCAATGCTCTGTGCCAGCAAATAATAGACCCGCGCCGGGATTCCTGATTTAGTGGCTGAACATCCCCTGGCATCTGCAGGCAGGTCAGGGAAGCAGAAGTAAAAACAGGGAGCGTGCCGGGGGAAATTCCTGCTCGGGATCAATGAGTGTCTTCTAAACCACAGGAACGCACACACACACAGCAATGTGTGTGTGTGTGTGTGTGTGTGTGTGTATCATGGCAATTGCAGCAATTATAGCTGCAGAGCAAGTCGGTCCCACGTTGTCTCGGCATTGTTGTGGTTGTTGCCGTCGTTGTCTTCAAATGGCAGCCACGCGGACGTGTCTGTACATCTTAGTCATGTGGAACCGCAGCTTGCCTGAGAAAAGCTGCAAGTTGTAAAATGTGACGTGAAAACGTTTCAATCTTGTGCCGTTTGAAAGTTTGAAGAAGTAATTTGAGTTAATAAAGCGAATTAAAGACTCAGGTCATGTTTTATTCAGAAACTTTTCATTTGGATGAAGAAAGAATTGTAATGATTAAAGATTACATCCTGAAAAGAAGCGGATTTAACCTGTGTCGGGCCTTAATTTGACTCGCTTCCTCTCTTTCTCAGTCTTCAAAGTAGGTTTTTCTTTCCTTTCAGAAAGAAAGGGTGTGTATATGAGACAAGATAGGAAAAGAAAAGATACAATAGAGGAAGGAAAACATGTCATACCATGTTTCCCAATATACTAACGTGAGAAATATGTCAACAAAGAAATTGCCCAAAGAAAATAGAATTGAATGTTTGTCTCCTACGTCAACTGAGGATCTCCCGACTCGCCGTTGCCCTAGATCGTCTTCTATATTTGATATATTTTCTGTTCACGACTTTCCTTTTCCTCGAGGGAAACGAACCCCCTTGTCCTATAGCAGCCTTTCCTTTCTCTTTCTTTCCCTGTGCTGCACCTTACGTAACCCAGCCGGGGAACACCTCAGCGACACCCAAACACGAACAAGAAAATAACTATTTGTTATGTCATCGGGCGGGAAGTGGGGTGGATGTCTTGCTGGTGTTGCCAAAAAACAAAGTGCGTTTCTGTTTGTCTCCCAAGCGGTTTCCTCATCAATAAAGGAACATTCTTGGAGCCTCGTGCGAATAAATCCTGGGTTCGCTGGCGTACGGCGCCATCCATATTCTACCCTCAGTCTCTAAATAAATGAGATGGATTTGATGAGAATTAAGTGGCATAGGCCTCTGCTTTTTCTCCATTTTGTGAATTTTATATTATATCTTAGTTTCAAAATAGGAATAGATTATTAATATTTTTAATTTCTTTGCAGGGAGCTGATTTATCCTCCCACCTCTATTGGGGTCTTTTCAATTACTCCAACCTGGTCACCGAAAATAAACCCCTTAGAAATGACTTAAAGAGCCGGTCCTTCTCCCTATGGAGACCAAGAAGAACCTGGCTTTAAATTTACGCTGCAACAGCTCTCGTGTCATTAGCAGCCCTGGGTTTTATATACAATAAGTCACGAATACAGCGGCTAAAATATACCGTTCCTAATTCTCGG
>OMKR01045203.1:0-10241 GCA_900302355.1 Cyttopsis rosea | reverse complement strand
TGATTCTTTTCTTTCTTTTTTTCGCTCTTTCTGTTGATTTTTTTTTCTTTCTTTTTTTTTCTGTGTGCGGAAGACATGAAGGTGTCGGTGCGCGCTGACAGGTTGGGTGGAACAAAAGGCTCAGCCGTCACGTTGCATGCCACTCACTGTCGGGGGCCCAGAAGTGTCAGGAAGCCGTTGAGCTGTCATCCATACACACATACATATACATGTACGGCCCCGCAACACACATACGCTGTCCCTCTCACTGCATTGTCTGCTACTACTGTTCGCCGATGACACTGATTGTCATTTTGTAGTAATATATTGTCCCTATCCTCTGTTTACCAACCAACTTCTGAATAGTATCCTCTCTTTAACTTGTTAACAATGTTTTAGTCCGCAAGTCAAATACTTGCACTTGGCAAACGACGTTCTGATATATGAAAATCTATACTCACGCAACCCACACACACGCAAACGTTTAGCGTACGAGCAAGGGGAGGGCATCGAGGAGGGCAGAGAGGCAGATGCTTTTTTTTGGTTAATGTTTAATTGGAAGACGTTATCAACCGTATCGATCTGTTTATCTCTCACATTCCCGCCTCCGAGGAGCCCTGAATTTACATTTGTGTGTGTGTGTGTGTGTTGAGGAGGAGAGGCGTGCAAGCTTACGTTTCGGTGAAACAAAGGTGAACATCTAATTGAATAAATGAAGGAACACGGGGTGATTTGTGCACGGGCCCTTCAGACAGACAGATAGACAAGCGCATGGATGGGCTCGATAAACGACTGAGCAACCGATTGTCTCACGGGCGTGAAAAGAACAAAAGAAGTTGAGCCTTTCCTCCGTGGATTTGTGCTGCTGCTGTTGCTGCTCCAAGATATCAACTTGACCTGTCCTTGAGGATGCATTTCATCCCAAAACGCTTCCATTAAGAGTGAAATCGGACTTTTACTGTCCAAATGCGAATGAAATGAAAAGCAAAAGGTTGAAAATAAATCCAAAGACTCTCTAACCCATTGAAAGTTTATAAATTCCACTATATGTAGTTTGAATGACCTTGGTGTGAAATGGAGATTAGAACTGCATTGAACTATGACTTGACTTTGTGACTTACAACAGAGACAGCACCATAGCTTTAATGGCTGATGTCTTGCCTGGATGTCTCACGCTGTATTATTTTTTGTTTTATGCAAATTTCACATTACTCCTATTGCAAGCCTATGGCAAATTGGTAGTTTTCACTTTATTTGTCTTTTTGCTGTTCTGTTTTCCCATTTACTGTATATCTGCCCACTGGTCACCATTACTCGTCTGGCCATGCTGGAAGGGAGATCGCCTTCATTTGTCCCTTCTTAAGGTTTCTGGGAGTTTTTGGCAAAAGTTAATGGTTAAAGGCTCGAATGCACGTTGCTTTGAATGCAAGGCCTCTAAAGCCAGTCAAAGTCACTAGGGGGGCTGTACCAATATATTTGTTTCGACACGGCAATTGTCAAGACATGGTTTGACAACAGGTTTAGAAATCAAAGTCCAAATATAATCTGCTCCCAATAATGAACTTGTTCGGGAGGGGTTTTGGAACAGCAAATTCACCCCCGCCTGAAGCGAAAGCAGCGACCGTGTAGATGCACTTTTGTCCTCGAGCATTAACGCGTTCTCTCCGCCTATATAGCGTCTTATCCATCTTCCTGTCTGTAGCAGTCAATTATACATGAGATTTTCAAATGAGGGAGAACCATTTTGCAGCACCCCACTAACTTCTAAGAGGCTTCATTTAAAAGGGGAAAAAAACATGGCGGAAATATCAGCCTGGTTCCTGTCTGCGGGAGGTTAAAACAGTCAAATCAAAGCCTGTCTAGTCAATCATGTGGATCCAGCTCGAGTCCCAACCCCCACCCCCACGTCAGATCAATGACATTATGCCAAAGCGGTAATTATCACTGGCGTAGCAATAATCAGCCAATTAACTCAACAAAGTTGCGGACCCCTGCGATGCCGTCAAGCTTGAAGGAAACGCTACAGTCGCTCTACAGTAGGTGTGTTGTTACCTGGTCAAATAGCATCAATATACTGCATGTTGATGGTCCTCGCTGATATCCTCGCAGCCTCGTACTGCGTAATGTAGACAAGCCACTAACTGTATTGTATGTTCTGCTTGGATCTGCTGTCTCAATGCTTAAAGGAAAGGTTTATCCATGTTTCACACTCACCGCTTATGTAGTACGCAGCTAGGTTTAATTCCCGCAGCAGTCCAGTCTATTTTTTCCATACTGGACGCGTGGCTCCATGAACCCTTCAGAAGTTCAATGCAAGTGATGGGGGACAAATCCATAATGCTACGCTCCAAACTGCGATCAGTCCAAAAACTCACTCAAGATGGGATCTGTGTAGTCGTTTGTGGATCTGTGAGGTTGTTATCAATGAGTTGGATTCGTGATTCAACATAACACGAAACAAGTTTACAAGTTCTTACCTCCTGTTTTTGGCACCTTCTACGCCTTCTGAATGACTTTTGGACAGCAACAACAATGTGAGAGAGATGACTTTCACAGAGTTTTTGTAGTGCACTGATGAGTAAACTTGAGGCACCCGCGTCAATGACAGTCCGCTAATGAATGCCTTCATCGATTTGTAACAGGAGTACATTGCCCAAAACAAGAGCGGCGACAATATCCCAAGGCTGCATTAGAATCATGTCGCTTCCAGTCACCGCTTTGTTTTGTGGTTTTCCCTCGCGGGTGCAGAGGCCCCGCCGAAGTGGCGCTCTAGAGGCTGGCAGGAAGCTGTCCCCGCTACTCAAGGAGTGTATGGAGAGGGGTGAAAAAAAGACTTGGAGGAGCTTGCTAGTACTACTTAACACGTGAGTACCGCTGCAATGGCGGCTGCCTATTTCTTCATGTGGAAATGGGGGGACTCCATCTAATTCACTCAGGGAGGGTGCGGCAGTCTGAAGAGGCTCAAATTTATCCTTCTTTTCTTCTCCTCCTTTACGTCACTGTCAAGGGGTTGGTTGGCAGAGCCTAGCCTCGCGACACGCTCTACCTGTGATGGATCACGCCGGCGAAGAACACAATGTATGGAGGAGCTAATGGAGCGCCTGAACACCCGCTGAAATACCCACCATTGACACCGGCGACAGGAGGCTCGGTCCCTCTAAAGGTTTTCCAGGCATTAGCAGCACACGGCGCACAGTAGCAGACTTTCCATCTATCTACTAAATGAAGGAATCTGTCTGTCTTTCTGTGTGTGTCCTTCGATTATCTCGACAACCGTTCATCCGATCGACTTCACACTTGGCGGGTGTATTGCTGGGGACACAAGGACATGCAGTGTCGGATTTGGTGCAGTTCGGATGCACGACACAGTGTAATGTAATATTAATAAACTTTGAATAAACAGCGACCCTCACGACTTCCCTAATGACTCCCCCCAATTGGCATTATGACATCATAGCATTTGAACTTTGAATAATCAGCGAACAGCAAGCCAGCGGGGGGGCGATACCGGAGGCCAAGCGATCGGCCCGTTCTGAACAGGCATGTTTTCAACGGCCACTGCACTAGTGTATTCAAATTCACTGGTCTTATTCGGCTCACGTTGCATAGTCGGCAACACATCCAGCGCAATTCAGGAACAACGGATAAAGGACTCCCAATATATGTGATGTAGAGGGTTTGTATAATGTAGCGTAACGCAGGAATCTCCCCGCTCTGCTGCCCTCACCACACGAATTTCTTACTCAATGTGTTGAATGGCTGACTGGCTCTCTGTCACTCTGCTTACCGTGTCCATCTCTCAAAGGCTTTGTTATACCTCTCTGCACAGCCTCTCTTCCTCTCCCTCCATCCCTCTCTCTTCTTGTTATCAGTTTTTCAGAAGCAGCCACGGGTCCTGTGGGCCCTCTGCTCCACGGCCATCAGGACCGGCGGAGACTCATCTTTGAAGCGAGTTGATTTTTGTCTCTCTCGGAACATCTTCACAGGGAAGAGATGGAAGAGAGACGCTCTTTATTGAGAGAGGCCGCGGTCACCAGCGGCGGCTCTGCCTACACTCGGGCCTCTCTGGATCCTCGCCGGTCCCGGGACTTTGATGTGGGCCCCGGTCCTCCGAGGACTCGAATTGAGGAGCAGTGCACGTGCAGGATGAAGCTAACTGGGTAGTTACACCTGTGAGCTTCATGAGGTTACTGTTTCCTACCAGCATGATGACAGAGAAATACACCCTGAGAGGCAGAATACATCTCGCAGAAACAAACAAAACTTCATCATTCACCGCATAACTACAATAGTTCTGCAATTTGTCTAATACTGTCCGCAGCCCGAAATCTGTCAATAATGAACTGTGAATAATCCCGTTTATAGAACCTAAGATAACTAGGGAAGTTGACACTGGAAAAATAATAAATAAATAAAAAACCTGAGCAAACCATTCCAAAGCTTGCACACAAGATAGGTGTATGCTGCAGGACACTTGAGCTAAAACCGTGTTATTTTTGCATACACTTTGCATAACTTTAGAATTTGCACAAATATTAAATAATAAATAAATAATAATAAGTGTTTAGAATCAGCATTTTATGATGCAAGTCCAGACGCTAGCTTTGCAGAGGCGCTCCTTTGATATGAAATACAAATGCTAGGTGGTGATACAGTACAGTATGTTAAACTTCCCAGAAAACATATTTTCCCCACCACAGGCACAAAAGCCTTATTTTTATCATCCATTACACATACATTGCTTGTGAAGGGGGAGGGGAGGGGGGTAGGGTGTGACGGGGTAGAAATTTTCATCTTATATGTATAGCCACCACACAAAAGATATACTCAGAGTTAAAGGTGCAGTGTGTAGAATTTAGCGGCCACGAGCAGTGAGGTTGCAGATTGCAACCAAACAATTCCCTTCCGTGTCCGTGGTGGTGCAACATGGCATCCGTGTAGGAGAAGCTACGGTGGCCGTGAAACTCGCGAAAAACGCAAATGTCCCTCTAGAGCCAGTGTTTGGTTTGTCCGCTCTGGGCTACTGTAGAAACATGGCGGTGCAACATGGCAGCCATGGAAGGGGCTCCAGGCCCCATGGAGATATAAACGGCTCATTCTAAGGTAACGAAAACACAACGATTCTTATTTCCATGGGATTATACACTAATTAAAACATACTTATGAATATTATATTCCATTTCTGCCAAGTCCGTTCTATAAAATGCCACTAATTCTACAAACTGCACTAAATTCATTAGCTAATTATTAGCAGTGAATAACATGTTTTTTTCTCATACATATCACAAAGAATGTATTTCTGCTTTCTCTATCTATTATCAGTGATGGGGTGGATAGGTTATACTTGACAGACGCCATTAAACATTATAAAACATCTAATAATCTGCAATAAATCATATATTTTACCAGCTTTTGAATCGAGCTCCTCTTAAGGCTTAAATTATGTCACTGCCTCTTTATTATGTCACTTAAAGCAACAGTTCATTCGTTTTGGAGGGAAAACAAGTTGGTGTGATGAGGGGAAATCGAGGGACTCATATTTAAATGAAAAATAATGTTTTAATATTTTATTATTTTACATGTGTGGTGTGGATGGGGAAACAGATTTACTTCTGAAAATAACACAATTCTGTAATATTTGCGATGCAACTTCCATGACTCTATATATTTTCATGTCCGTATATAGTAGTCTATAATATATACGGACATGAAAATAAACTTTATTGATCTGAACCGCTCGCTGCATAATTGCATTGTGAGATATGTTTCTGCCACAAAATTGCATTCCAGGAGCTGCTTTGAGTTAATGGAGAAATTGAGGTCAGATGCCAAACCTAAGAGAGAAACCCGTTCTGTTTTTTTTCCCATCACTTCAAGCCTCTTTGCCAATTTTTCTTCAAAGCGGCTTCCTGTTCTTAGCCAGCTTCCAGTTTGGGGGACAGCACATCAATAGACAGACAGCGTCACGTGCCTTGCGATTCTTCTCAACTCGATATACAGTCAATTCAATATTTCGACGGACGCCTTGGAACGCAAACATGACGTGCGTTTACCTGACTTATTTGATTATCTTTCCATATTACAGTCTTAAATATAACGTCAACGGCACTCAGGCTACAATATCAAAGAGGAGGGTTCCCTAACTGCATATATCTTGATATATTCGCTTAGTATGTCCTGTGTTCGTGCTTTATGATATAATATTTTGAATGTCACCTCCTTAAATAACTGCCTTGTTTCTGCCGTGACATGTTTTCCGATCTTTTTCCTTTGTCGCGTCCTCCGCACGCACCCGGGACGGGACTTTTTATTTCTTATTTCCTCCCTTTCTCGGGAAAAAAAGGTCATGGCTCGGCGAGCGCAGTATATCTCATCTGCTTACCGCTTCTTCTTCTTCTTCTTTGCATATCAGAGGAGGACACGCGGCTTGCCAGATTTTCGTTTTTGTGTAAAGAGCACGCTGACATTTTTACCGAAGGAGAACAACAGTCAGCTGAGGAAGGGGATGCAGAGAATAGAAATGCACATACAGTACACATAGATAAGCACGCACACAAAGATGCACGCTTTCTGGGATTGTGTGTGTACCTAGTGTATACCTACTGTATATTAAATATTGTGTTCCTGTCAATATTGACGTTTTTCTTAGCACTCAGCCGATGTCATTGAAGCCCGGAGACGTCACACACATCCACACACACACACACACACACACAAAATGCACAAAGCGTGTGTGATTCGGTGCGGCGCGCACCTACGTACTCAATTAACCCAACAATTTAAATTTGATTCCAATCGACAGCAATTCATCATCGGGTAAAAATGTTTGAATTTCAGAAATAATTGGTCTTTTTATGATCACTGTGATTAACCTCTGTGGCATTTGAGGCTCAACAAGAAAAAAATTATGTATTTTTCTTTTTTTTTTCTTTTTTAAATCTTTTTTTTTTTAAGTCGAATTAAAAATTTATATGCTGACAAAAGGGACTGAATTCTCAACAAACCAAACCAAGGCAAACTCGTTTATAATAGCACAGCTCATGAAGGACTCAACATGCTTTACATGAACAGTGATTTTCAACCACTAGTGTTCAAATTCCACTTAAAAAAACTAATGTAAATTAGCTCTTGTGTTGCAAGATCAAATTTGCAAGGGTGCGCTAATTCATCAAATTCATCAAATCCAGTCAGTATACAACAAAAACTTTCACGCTGAAGGTGAGAACTAATTAGTAGTACCTTGAGGTCTGTCGCTTTTTGAAGATTCGGTTCTTGACGTTCCACTCAGTAAAATAGATTTTCAGACTCTTCGATCATTGGTGTGACGCACGGTGACCGAGGTAGGACTTCCTGTGAACGATGTTTTCCGTTTTTTACATTTGTTAAGTTTGCAAGTCCTGCATCACGATTAGTAGTCCATAATATGATAAGCTCACTAATACATGTTTGGGATGTTTTGAGTGGTTAACAGGATGGTAGTGTGCCGTGGGATTATTTCATTATTGGAAGCGTGCCGTGGTAGAAAAAAGGTTGGGAAACACCGCTTTACAATTTAAATATACACATAGGAGGTGAGAAATAGAATAAAACATGAGAAATCAAATAAAGGAGTAATTTTTGAAAACTTTCTGTTTCAGTGACACTGGCAATGTTTGGTTAAAAAGCCGGAGAGCGCGGAAGAGTCTCGTTTGAAAAGCGGTATTCTCAGGTCGGCGAGAGCTTTTTTTTGGGGTGTTTTATTCCTCGCATTGTGGCTCGTAGTCACTAAAAGCGGTTTTCACCCAGCTTTGTTTTACCCCGGGGGCAATTAATAATTAATAATCTAATTAATTTAAGGGAAACTCTTTATTTCTCAAACCCGGCGCAGATTGAAGGGATCGTTCATAATTCTGTGATGTACGCTCGCGCCTCCCTGCTGACTAATGAGCTTGTGGAATTTAACCTTTTGGCTGCATCTGAAGACTGCCTCTTTTTTTTCCCCCGAAGAAGCGAAGCAGCATATAGAATTCATAGAGAATCATTACGAAGCTTTTCAGCTCTTTCGCTCGCATGGAATCCTTTCAAGTCTCTTGTTTTTGTTGGGTTTATTATTTTTTTCCCATTCGTCGCTTATCACAGCGGGAGGTGGGGAAGCCGCGCCCCGTTCGAGAGGCAGCGACTCGCATGCATGGCGTGTGAACTCTAAAGAGGATTATATTTACTCAGCCAGACGGGCGTTCTGATTGGACTGTCGTGGAGCACCGGGCTTGAAATTCGAACAAACCGGTTTGGACCTGGGGAGTGTGTAACCTGGTATAAACTGACGCGCCAGATGGTTTGTTACACAGAACCATCTGGGAAGTCGTCCATGGAAAGTGTTTGGAAAAGGGCGGGCACTTTCAAAAAAACACTTGGCAGGTGATTGGATGAACCATCTGTCTATCACCGTCTATCACGGGCTGACTGGCAGGTTGATCTGACTGGCAACCAATCAGACTGGCGACCAATCAGATCAACCCGATCATGACCTCGCGAGAATCCGGCCGCAAGGTCACGGGCAGTAGCCGATCGAGCGAAATCGTCATACGGTTGTGTGGTTGTTCATTTTGATTCATTCGTTCAGTTTCGACCTCCGCTATTAAAGTGGTGATCCATCAGATCGTCTGTGTTGGGTGGATTACACTACAAGTCCCAGAATTCCATTCAAAACAGCAACATTTTTTGTCTTCTTTTTTTATTATTATTATATATTATTATTATTTATTGTTTTTTTCTCCCTATGTATGCCAATAATTTATCCTGTGCATGGAATCACACCTTGCATATTCTGTACATTTTAGATATTTTACTATTTATGATTTGTATTTTTGGCTATTTGACGATTTGTATTTTTTATTCCATTTTTACTGTACTTTGAATTCTTTTTTATTTTACAATTATTTATTTCTCATACGTGCAAATGCACCTGGCGGAATAAACCCATTCCAATTCAGATTCCGATTCTCCTGATCGATTGATTTGTTTTTGTTTTTCTTGCCGATGCTCGCGCTCTTGCCGGCAAAGGCGGCCCCCGCCACCGTCCATGGGAACAGCATACATGGGAGCACATGCATAACGCACATACATTGAATGGCTGTTTCTTAAAAGATACCAGCAAGAAACCGGAGCAAATATGGGGTTTTTCAGTTAAACATTCTTACGGATTTTCACTTTAATATTTCATCAGTTTCAAGAGCAGTTGAAACAGTTTTATGTTATAATGCTGAGATCATTTCTAAGTATACAAACACGGAAAAATATGCACTTTCTGCTTAATAATAACAATAACACAGAAAAATACAGTAGCTGAATAGTTTCTCAGGAGGTCAGAGGTCTAGCCAGAGACCTGCATGAGCTGTGTAGAGGAAGCTGCTCTGGATTTCTTCTCCAACGGGCCAAAGGGTCAGTGTCCTCTGCATCATGTCTTTACGCTCTACTCTCCAGCACGATGGGACCTCACAGGAGCCTTTCACCACCACCACCACAATACTGTGGATAACTTGCGGAAAATTTCTATATAAATGCCAGGGAAATTTGATGATGGTTTTTGGAAAAATCCTAACAAAATGACTTGGTACTGTAATTCCTGTGATAATCGGCCAGAAATGTCAGGTTCAATTTCAGTGTGATTTTGGATATTTTGGAAAACAAGAGAGGAAACCATTTTCTATTTGTTAAGAAATTTGGGGAGAAACAACTGATTAGAACTGACTCCCCATCCTGTTTTGAAGTTCTTGTTCCCAAAAGCGTCAACAGCCAAAACAACCTTTTATAGATTTATAGAAGAATGAAGAAGAAGAAGAATGATTTATTAATCACACATTTACCACACACATGCGGAGGGTGACACACACACACACACACATGCAGGAGTGGCGAACGATGAGATACAGTCTCTGCATTTATCCCATAGGCCGCTCTTTCAAGCAGACAACCCAGAGAAAGAAAGGGAAATGGTCGTTTTACTTGAGCCAGAACACGTTTACTTGTCATCAAATTAAATGCTGAGGCAATGGGGCCAATCTATTTTGGGATTATTTTATGAAGAACCCTACTGAGTCATTCCATGAAAGGAGCCGTTTGGGTCCACAACATTTAATCTTTTCAAGTCTGTAAAACACAATAGTCTGCCAACATGTTTGCCAAGCTAAAAACTATAGATTTAAAGTTCATTATTCATATGCTATATGAGAAAATGTTATTTAAAGTATAATATTAAAATATAATATTATAATTTCAAGAGA